>JAGDQP010000361.1:75233-169159 GCA_022664845.1 Lepisma saccharinum
TATATATATATATATATATATATATATATATATATATATATATATTATACTACCTGTTATGTTTTTTTAAAGCACAATACCTATTGTATTACGCGAATGTGTTAGTCTGCATGTAACGATAAGAGTGAAAAAGTCATACACACTTGTCATATGTAATTTTTCTTGTGTAGTGCATTATTGAATTGTGTGGACGCGAAGTGTGATTCGAAGGTGCTTGAATGAAATAATAACGTTTGTGATTTCCTTTGGGACATTTATTTTTTTATTGCAGAATGGGATTTGCCTATAGTGGTATGTACATTTTATATATATATATATATATATAAAGTTGAACTTTGTATTATGGAACTGCATATGTCGACTCCAGAAGCCAAGGGGTACAAGTGACATTGACGGTTAAAAAGTTCGAGGTAATCTTTTATATATAACCCGAAATATGATTATGTGACACAAAATTGTCATATGTTGTACATGGACACATTAATATCAAAGGTATCTTTGTACAAAATATGACAGTCTTGTGTTACATATATTTCGGGTTATATATAAAAGATGACCTAGAACACTTTTATTCGTCAATGTAATTTGTGTCCCTTGGCTTCTGAGTAGACATACTATATTGAAACTCAATGCCAGAGTATGTATATATATAGTAAGTGATGCTGTCTATTCGTTAACCAATGTTTTGACCAAATACTTCACACGTGACTGAATTGATAGTTGCACCCAGTTCCTTTGTTCAGTAGTTACCATAGTACACTTCGGAACTGTAACCTACTGCGGAGGCAAAGGACTTTGATACTTGCTACTTACCACCCTGATTGATGTTTTCCAGTGGTTTCCTGAGTTTCATCAGGCGATTGCTAAAAACTACGACTCTTAGCCCCCCGCAACTGTTTTGTCTCTGTCTTCTTCAGTTAGCAACTTCACGGAGACAAAACTGTTTTGTCGTCGTACCCTCGCACACTGGCGACAGTAACAGAAAAGTTGCCGGGCATTTAACATAATCACAATTTAGCCGGACATGGGATACAGTATGGACTTCGAAGAATGTGCATTAGAATTAGCTTGTGTGTTAATGCTAATGCTACATTTAAGAAAAAAGAGAAGAAAAAGAAACACTGGGTGCATCCTATACCCAGTGAGAGATTGCTGAGAATGAGAATTCTATTTGTATTTTTAAATTGTTTAAAATCAATCAATAAAAATACTAGGATACAATATGACAGCGATATGTACGACAGTCAACGCATTTTCTTAAATTGTGAATAAACCTGACGTGCTAGCAGAAAATAGATCACATCTTTAAATTCAGGAGAGAAAATGTAATCAGAAACCGTTTTCACATAATAAGTCATAAATTTCATGCATGTTACTGCTATCCAGCGGTGTAGCCAGATAAAGTATCGCGGGGGGGGGGGGGGCTGATATTTGTTTAGGGGCACCTTTACAAACACCAAAGAGTATCACATACTTCGTGTTTATCCAAAATAGTAAAATAACGTTTATTCAAGCAAGGTTTAGTGCATAGTGCATCTGAAATCGTCCAGCATAACTGCTCGATCGCTTTCAGTTATTTTTAAAAGTATTTATATCCCCTATATACGAATAGTTCTAAACGGGCATTATTTTATTTTTATACCAACCGATTAATAATTAGCGGCCATTTTTGTATTGCGGTGCACAACAAACTTTGCGTTAGCAGATGTTTACGGAAAATGCAATACCTGCTAGGATATTCAAACGAAAACAAATCTTTCCAATAACATCTGCTTAACAATTTAAATCCTCTGCACTGCATGAAAAACCTTAAAGGTAATCGAAATGGTCAAAATAATATCCAAATGTGATTGTCGAAATTGAAACAACTCCGGTTTTCAGGGCGCTTCTTCGCTCGGAAGGGACTTAATATTATAGTGTATATATTGAGAGTATACAAGACGGCTGATAGGCCTATATGCTTACTTAATATTTTATGAATTTTTGAAAATACAAAAAATCGTATTTTCTGCATATTGGAGGCCCAGTAGCTTTGGTGCGAGAAAATATAAAAATGTATTTTTTTTCACACGCTATGCATTTATGTCAGAAGAAACTACGAAATAATTTTGAATTTTAATGATTTTTGAGTTTGGAGGAGTTACAAATTTGCAAATTATTGATGAATGATGCTCGTGCACGCTTTGGTAGGAACATTGAACATCCGTATCTATGATGGGAAATTAGATAAACATCGAATTTTTCTACAATTTATACACTTATATCAGGAACAACTACAATAGAAATTTCAACTTTGATATTTGAGTTGAAAAGAGTTACAGATTTGAAAATTGGTAATGAATAATGCTCGTGCGTGCATTGGTAACTCGTATCAAGAACTGTTGTTAAAAGAAATATCCTTTGTTACCATCAGAATTATGAAGAACGATTTTACTACTGTAGTGATAGTTGATATGCTTAAGTAATAAGAGATGTAGACAGCTGTGTACGCGCTTCACACATACACATAGAAAGATGGCAACGTTTTCCAAAAGGCTTAATTGCATAATGGAATAAAAAAGACAGTGGAAATGCGGAGCAACCATGTTGCCAACTGAACGCTGAACATAAAATAAGTTTTCTAACAAGGATATTTTAGGATCTGCTTTACGTATTCACATCTTTCTTTGGCACTCTGGTGGTAATATAACATTTACTAAAGCGCGCGCGAGCATTATTCACCACCCAACTTGCAAATTTCTAACTTCCTTAAAACTCAAATATGAAAGTTGAAATTTCTATCTTGGTTTCTCCTGACATAACTGCGTAACGTGTAAAAAAATAAGATTTTTATCTGTTCTCTCAACAGAGATAAGGGTCTGCAATATTCGTACCATGGCGCACATGATCATTATTCACAATCAATTTCCACCAAATTTGCAGCTCCCTTCAAATTCAAATATTAAAGTTCAAATTTTTACCGTGGTTTTTCCTGGCATAAATGTATAACGTGTGAAAAATTTAGGTTTTTATTCTAAATCTTCCTCTTCAAATTCACTTCTGAATATTCTTCCAAATATTAAAAAATAAATAAAAATAAGAAAAATAACGGTGTACGTTTGTCTATTTCTTCAATTAGTTTCTCATTGTCACTAATTAAAGATATGTTTCAAGACGGCTTCCAACACACTTCTGTTTTCACACTGCAAAGGGAGAAAATAATAATATTCTCTTCTCTGAGCGACAGTTCTGTCGCCGGTGTGCGGCCTGCCACTTACTTACATGCATTTTGAGCTCTTAGGCGACTGTTTTGTCTCTTTGCAGTCTTCCTGCTCTACGACAGCTCGGCAACTTTTCTGTCTCTGTCGCCGCAGTGTGCGCGCTCCCATAAGACTCAAGGCATTTAGCCTGGGAGAGAAAACAGTCGCGCGACAAAAAGTTTCCAGTGTGCGGGGTACCTTACTGCTATCATTTCCACCTCTGTCCCGGACGCGTTCACTAAGGGACGTCATTCCTCAAATACGCGACGAATTTAGGCCACATGTGCGTATCTCGTTATCATAATCAGTGCTTTTGCGAAAGCGACAAGTCCTTACAGATACTTTAGACCCTATTCAATCATTGCAATCTTCCGTCTTTCTTTATTGCCTCTACATACGATTTATCTTCCGTAATAGTATCAAGAAGTTCGATTCGTCTTATTCATCTTCCTCTATTTCCATGTAACTACCGTAACTGCTCCACTCCAACTCAGGTTAAGAGGAATGAATATCTTTACAACCTCTTCTAAATACAAAGTCTGTTTGAAAAGTAATTAGACTGGCAACACTGTGCACGAACTGGCAACACTGCTTCCTCCCCTTTCACTGTTCACATGGCATGTACGTTAATATCTGCTGTATACTCAGTATAAGTTTGACCTTGATACAGTTGTAACGCAATTGTTGAGAGCTTCTGGACTGAAATTGCGTTTGTGAGGTGCGTTACCCAAGTGGAGGGGCAAAATTTTGAGTAAAGTTTTCTCATCAAATTTTGTGTAAAGTTTGGCAAATACACTACTACTGTGGCTTGTGAAAAATTACAAAAGGCTTATGGAGAACATTTCCTACCCAGAGCACAACTGTTCAGATGGCACAAGGCCTTTTCAGAAGGCCGAGAAATATTGGAAGTCCAATCTCGTGCGGGAAGACCTACAACCTCAAAAATGGACCACAATATACAATGGTGAGGACTCTTGTGTTGCCAGACCGTCGATTGACGTTGACAATAACCAGTAGTGAGTTAAATTTGAATCAGTTTACCGTCCATGAGATTTTAACATAGGATTTGGGAATGGGAAATGTGTGCGCCAAGATGATTTCAAAGAATCTCATGATTGAACAGAATGCGCATGTCACACGGCAGTCTGCATCAATGAATTTTTGTCAACTCGTGTGGTTCCCCGACCCGATCTCAGTCCATATGACTGACTTCTTTTTATTCATCAAGCTTAAACACCACTGACAGGGCGCCATTTTGGAACTTTGGATAACATGCAGAAGAGTCTAACCGACAAACTAAGACGCATTCCACGAAAAGCCTTCTAGCATTGGTGTGAATAATGGGAATAACGCCTCCTTCGGTATATGGCTGCCCAAGGAAATTAGTTTGTAGGAAATAACCTTGATTTGTAAAAAGAATAAAAACCATTGTTAACAAAGAATCAGTCTCATTACTTTTCCAAGAGACCTTGCATATCTGAAATAAAATGGGTCAGTGTGTCCAGCAATCGTAGCCGAACACGTATACCTTTCACTTGGCTTCATATTTACTTGACGGTAAGATAATAAACCCCTAGATTTTTTTTAAGGTTTAGTAATTTTTTAAGATTATGGACAACGTAACAACAACACAGTTCACAACAGTGTAACAAGTATCAACACGACTTCATGGATTCAAGAGCAATACTAGAGGTGTGGGACAGAGATGTTGACTCTCATCTACGTCATTGAATAGATACGTTGAAGAGATTATGAAGAAGCGCTTCAGTAACGAGAGAAGACAAACCAAATCCATCAGATTTACAATAAGATATGGATTCTCTTGGGGAAGAATGAAATGTCACGCAACAAGACATTAAAACAGCTACATATAGAAACTGAGGAACATGTTATGAAGATAAGCATAGGAAAACGATAGAGATAGTAATACTGAAGACAATAAAGGCAAAATAGAAAGTGGTTAGGAGGACATCGTCTGCGCACAGATTGAATACTAAGGAATGCAATTCAAGGTAGGTTTAGGGCAAAAGAGGAAGAGGACCAATCAAACTTCTTGACAGCATTAAGGAAAATAAATTATATACTAAAACAAGGAGGAAAGTACAAGATCTGTATGAATGGAGAAGACTTAACATGCCTGAAACACCTGCCTCTTTTAACAGAACACAAATGGTAATAAGCAAGTACTGAAATCATTTAGCTCTCTTGCAGAATCTTAACAACGGCCTCTCTCTTGTTTTTTTATGCAAGAGAATAAGGTAGAAGAATCTATCTTGAATTGAAGGTTCTATTTCAGCATTTGCCTGGTGCGATTAAGCTACATCAGAGGAATATTCTTCAGTCAAAATAACTGGCGTTGATCCTTCTCTATCCATAATACATGAAGGTCGTTTATTCTTAGAGTAGCAACATGAAAAGTGTTAGTTAAATACGAAAGTAACTAACTTCCTGTTAGTTTCAATCTTTCTACATAATCTTCTCCTGATGCGATGACATGGTTCTAAACATCAGAGACATCATGTATCCCAGTGATAGCATTCAAAGAGAGAGCGATCTATTGCAGATAGATACTCGTAAGATACTAGGAGTGCCACGCAAACATTTCCATCTTAGTAGTTACATCATCTTCGGCAAAAATCAAAATCAAATGGGCTTATATCTGGTGAATATAGGGGTGTTAAAGTATCTACCAGTCCCAATTATTCAATAATGCTTTCACCTAATGTGACATACAACATCTAGCATTGCTGTATAGGACACTGAAGTGTAATCCACACTACTGGACGGAAATGATGTTCCAAGTGGTGAGAATTGTATACTGTATTAGCTGCGTCGTGCCGTGGAGCTGTGTCTGCAAGTAAAGTAAACGCAAGTGCTATTGATCTGTCGCGTTCAAGGCCGTGTTCTATAAGGGTTGTGTCAGGTCCATATTGAAATATATCCACAGTTCGCACTGTAGTTCGATAGGTAGGGCACACTCACCACAAGCCTCTCTAAATCATTTCAACCTAGATTTCATTAACACACGTTGTTCTTGACGCGTTCACATGCACACATAATGTTTACTGCTTCTGTATCACTAGCTCCATATCGCACTATAAAATTAATATGTCATCACATGCACAAGACACTGAAAAACAACCAACTGTTGGTAATTTGTCATAAGTTCCATCAGCAACCGCTATTGACAATGCTCAGTTGACATAATTACAAGCTGCTGTGTGTCCATGGCTTTAGTACTCGATCTAACGCACATTTCCACGCATCTGGGTTTTCTGTGTTTCTTATGGCAGTACCGAGTGCCCGAGCTCAGTTGGTAGAGTCGATTCCAGTGGGCGACCATCCTGACTGAGAATTTCTTGCTGCATCACAGTAGGCAGATGACGGTACGCCACCTTCAACGTAAGCCTTGGCCGACTTCTTCCAGTATTCCGGCCTGGCCCATTGATACCTAAAGTCCATAAAATTTCAATTTCAAATTGTAACATGTTTCTGAAAATTATTTACAATGCAATGTAGCAAATTGTCGTTATCACATTGAGAGGTTAAAGTAACTAATCCTTTATTAACGATATATTGAATTAGGATGCATTGAACTGAACTTTATTGAAGGTCTTTAGTCAACTTTGGCTCAGATAGAATGGATGATAAGTGGTAGGAAACAGGAAAACCTCGAGAAATCCCATGCACACGGTGTTTGTTCACCACAAAACTCACAAGGTACGAGGCATGATTGAATCAGAGATCCCACGTACTTGTGTCGGGTCGAGTAATAAAGCCATGGTCACATATCAAAATGTCAGTATTTCAAATGAAAATGGCATTTCCTGGTGGTTGCTTGGGTTGCAGTGTTCAGTTGCTTCTGTAACTCAAAACCCGATAATAAAAGTTTAAAAATAGGTCTGTTTCTTTGAACAATCTGTATTATACTTGTATTCGTCTGCAGTGATTGAGGAAAGTAGGGTAATTTGCAGTGAGGTTGCCTAGTGCCTGGCTAGCGCAAACTCATTCTTTCTAGTCCTGTATTATTTACCATGGCAAACCAGTATCACTTCATCTTGGTCATGGGTCTTCGAGTCATAAACTTGTCTTCGATAGAATCTCAATCATCAGAATGATCTATTTATAAATCGCAAAAATAGCACTAATATTCTTAAGGGAAATCACATTAGTACAGAAACTATAAAGAAATAAAATGTACCCTTGTGAGTTAAAAACAAAAAGTATCAATAAAAGTGCAATATAAATTTCCTGCTATTAAACTCACCAATGATAATATATACCAGTATAATTCAACCTCCCTAAAGGTATTGTTTTATCAAGTGTAAAATTAAGATTTAATGGGTAATCACACACACACACGCACTTTACAACAGCGAATTCTTTTACACTGAACAATATGAAATAACAGTTTGTTCTTTTTCACAATTACTAAGTAACTCAGAACAACTGAAGCTTATATGTGCGTTGAAAAAGAGAGTTTCGGTGTTAAATCAAGTACAAACCAGTTTTCACTGAGCTGGTTTCTGACAGCTTATTTTAACTCTGTCTTTCTTTTCTACTTTGCTATTTCGTTTGTTTAGTTTTTACGTGTGAGATGACTGTATCTGTGTGCGAGAGCGAAATAGTCAAGGAAGAAAAAGCAAATGGTTTAATTATGTTGTCTGTTTTCAATGCACAGCAGTACGAAGTGTGGAATTGACACGTTGCGAACGGAAGAGCGGACATTCACCAAGTGAATGTTTTCACGGCGCTTTTTTTTCCTTTTCCTGTTTTCCAGGAATCGTCTGGAAAAGTAAAGTTAACACTTCTGGCGATTTAACACACAAATCTTTTTTTTTCCTCTTTTTAAATCTCTGTTGTTAGTACAGACATTAATATATGCAAAGATCTCTTTCGGAATATGTGGATACTTGAGCGGTGTAAGTATGGCTTTGATAGGACTTCTGGCTGTTTATGCACCACTCCCTCAATCATGAACACTGCTTAAATTGATGCATCGGGAACTACTTCGATTGTGATGTACTAAGCCGATACCTTTTACGTCATTATAAGTCGAGATATGACGTCATCTGTGATGATGCACCTGTAGCTCTGAAAATAGGCATAATTTTGATTTCTTCAAAGGAACCTTTTTCTTCATTTAATGTAAATAATCACCTCCCGAAGTTTGTTCCATTATTTCAGGGACACCCTGTATAATTGTGACGTAAGAAACGTCATTTTCACGTCATATGAATGAAGGTCAGAAAGTAGCGACAACGACGTCTCTGTGCTGCTTGGGTCTGTATGAAATCCTGGAGAGAAGCCCTGCGATCGTGAAGCAGTGAGAACTCTGGGAATGAATGTTCTTATATTAAAAAAAAAAAAAAAGGAATTACACCGAATGTGCAGACCACTGTCATCCCCTAGTATCATGCTTTTACGAATAAATAGCGTGGCCCCTTATCCTTATGCCACCCGCAAAATATTTCATACTTTTGGGTTGCGTGTACGTAAGGATTTGAAGGAGGATCGAGATTCATAGTAGTGTCAGTCAGTCGTCGTGATTTCAGACAAGGAACTTTTAAATAACTATAACTATTACAAGATGCACAGTTTTGAACAGAAATGATGCACACAGTTTGTTTACTTCATACTTTATTGAATTCAAAAATAAAATATCGAGATGCGTGGGTTTAATCACAAGATACTTGACATTTTCTTCGTTTACTCCAATTTTCAGGCAGAATTGACTTACACCACTATGATTCTGAACAAGCAATTGCCAGAATATTAACCGAAGATAACCAGGAATGTTGATTAATTTTCCCTGTCTTAATGAGTTTTGTTTCATTTCTCTAACGGGTTTTCATAGCTTCGTATGCCTCTGCGCTAACGTTTCTTTCATTTGTGCCTGCTATAATGAGTATTATTAGTTTGATATGACCCTACATCACGACTTTTTTGTTTCATTTGACCCTACGCTAACAGATTTTGCTTCGTTCATTTTACCCTGGCTAACGGGGTTTATTTGTTTCATTTGACCCTGCCTAAAGGGTTTCTTTTCATTTGACCCTGTGTCAACGAGTTTTGATACATTCAAACGCCAAACACAGTATCATCAGCAGTTCAGAAGAAGAAAAGTTTACATTTGTTCTATATCTAGCTATGAACCTCATCAATTGAGGCGTGGAACTTTTCAAGACAATTTTAAAGGGTAGCTACATTCAAAAGGTTGAGAAACACTTAATATTACTACCTTTCTGCGACAGTAAACACTGAATAGCACTCTAAGTGTGCGCGCACACAAATTAAGTTTGTGTTTATTTCCACACATAGGGAAACAACCGAAAAATTCTAAAGTATTCAAATCGTTTCATTAATTATGCAACGCAGAATATACGCCACAGTTAATCTGGTAAGAACAGAAAACCCAACCCAACGATATTTGTACAAACGTAACCGACTGCTGTATCACAGAAGTCCGCAATCCTCTTCATCTGCTCACGTTGATAAGTTTCTCCGCTTCCACGTTTTCCCCCGAACAAGAAACAAAACGAGCTTTTCGTTATCTCAACAGTAGCTAAAAACAGTTGAAATGACCTTGGATGTGCAATTAACAACTGAACCTTTTATCTAAGAAAGGAATATAAATTACTGCAGTTAGTTTTTTCCAAAAACACTTTCCGTATCACATTTTGTGTTTTCAGATAGGAAAACATCGTCCCATATGCATTATCACAACGCTTTACAGATAACGTAACGACAATTGCAGGAAATACATACGCGCTTCCCTACACAGAGACAAATTTCTCGTTCAACAACAGTTTCCGTATTTACTTGCGGCTAGGATGTACTGCACTATTCTGTAGATAATTCATTTAACTCGAAAGTAAATCATAGAGGGCAATGTAATCAGTAAACATACTGCTACATCTCGTATTTTTTAAGATGAATCTTTTTAATCTCGCAGATAAATTACTGAACGGTTTGTCTCTTCTCTCATCCGCTTTACTTTATTTATTTATTTATCTCTCTCTCTCTCTCTCTCTCATATAAACACACTCACAAATACACACACGAACAGAGAGAAAAGGCTTGGAATAAGACTATGCGATTTCCGATAGAGAAATCGATATGTTGAAAGTTACAAATTCATTCCGAAATGTCAAATCGAGCATAGATCATATCGAAATAACATTTCATATTGATCAATCTATCGAAAATCGTACAGTCCTTGTTGGACAAAATAATCTGAAACCAACATCTTAATCGTTAATTGAATCTGAATTTGTATGGCCTTCAGTTATCTAAGGTTTAGGTCGGGATAGGGGATGGGAAAGGATTCGGAAAGGTGTCGGCCAGGACCTAAGTTGAAGATACCATCCTAGCATTGGCCTTGTGTGACAGGAAAAATCCTGCAAAAGTCTCAGTTAGTTTGGTCGCCCACTGGGATTGAACCCACGACCTCCCTGAATAATAAGCCAATGGTCTATCATTGAGCCACGGCTGCTCGGTTATAATCGTTAATATTATTCGCGTAATCCAAAAGTTAATTTATTTTCTTATACTCTTGGTCTCCAGGTCAAACGTATGGAAATCATTCCACATCAATTTATCCAGCAAAATTTCATGTTGGACACACACTATCTCCGGTTTTCATGAAACTTTGTGTACTGTTTTTCTACATATCGATAGGAAGGTGTGTAAAACCTTTCCTCATTAATTGTTAATAGCTTCTGAGCTACAAAGGGTCAAAATCTGTTAAAAATTATTAAAATTCACTCACCGTGATTCTGTTTAAACTGCATTCAATACCACAAACATTTGTATGTCAATGTCGTTTTTTGCGTTTTTGAAATTTTACCCAGGTGCGGTGAAAATTTGTAGATTCAAGAAAAATACGTTACTTTTGCCCTATCTAACCCCATAACAAAAAAAGGAACATTTTCAATAGTTATTTATTTATTTATTTTTTGTCAATGATCAGGGAATGTCGATTTTCTCAAAAATGGCAGAAGAGATACCAAATCATAATAAATGCTCTAAAAAGTTACGAAAAGAAAACTTTGTTTTTTGATTGATGACGGTCCCACCGGTTGATTAATGGCTGTCATTTCTCTATCATCGCGCATGCCAAAAATTCTTTGTAGACGTTTACGAAAAATGTAATATCTGCGGACGGGTTTATCAGAGCACATTCAAACAAAAACCTTTTCTTCCTTTAAAGTCTGCTTGATAATTCTAGTCCTGTTCATGAAGAGACTAAAACGCAATAGAACTAGTGAAAATTGTATCCAAATGTGATTGTCGGAACAGAAAATATTTTGATTTTCAGGGTGCTATTGCGCACAGAAAAGGTTGAATGCCAATGTATCAACCCCAAAAGGTATTATTCACTTGTTTCCTGTTTTTATTATTTGAAAAAAGATATATATTGGCTTGCAAAAAGCATTTTCAGAAATCCTGGAATTTAGAAGCAAGCTTTTTCTATTTGTAAAGTCAAGGTTTGCTCAAGAACTAGTACCATCATACGTGAAATTAGTTGAGTAGGTTAATTTATGGTAAGCGGCGTAAAGTAGTTGTGTTTGTGTGAAACCAGGTGAAATGCACAGCTGCTGAGAGACATGTTTGCAGCTGAAACTTCCAAGTTCTCAAGAGATGAAAGGAAAACAAGAAACAGAGGAAGTTGATAGGCGAAAGGTAAATTAATTTGCCACTGCAAGAGATCTTTCTCTAAACTTGACTTATTTGCTGTCTTGTCAACTGGAGCAACACCGAGGAAAGAGAGGAATTTCATTTAAATCTTGTCGTTTATGTACAGTTACTTACAAAAGTAAATGGAGGTAGGATGTATAAGTAATAGAAGCGATTTCCACCATGAGAATTGTTTCACTGTACGCCTAATAGTTAGACAACCAACATGACAGTACACATATGCTCGAAAACATGGAAGGCCAGGATATTCCTCCATTTGGAGCAGAAAAAATATTTAGTAGGTGAGCATCGCTTAGAGAACCACGAGATAGATAGATAGAAATGACATTCTTGTCTTGTTCACACACACACACACACACACACACACACAGAGAGAGAGAGAGAGAGAGAGAGAGAGAGGGAGAGAGAGAGATAGGGAAAGAGACAGAAAGAATCGAAGAAGACGGGGAGCGAAGAAAGATAGGAGAAAGCAAGGAAAGAGGGGAAAAATGGCGCAAGACATGGAAATAAATAAAAATTTAATTCTGTCAATATCATAGGAAACTATTTAGTTGGTATTACCAGTAATTGATTGAATCAAAGTCCTATACGAGCTGGTGAGCTAAGCACCTACAGCTTTTTTCATAAAGTGCGTTCCGAACCACTCAATTTAATGGAACCACGATACTTGAACCAGTAACCACTCGCGGGAAACGAGTGCACTAACCTTTCGGATAATCCGTGCCGAGTAGTAAGTTCATAACATTGATTTTAGCTGTTAATAAGCTTTTGAAACAATTCTGGGAGACCAAATTGAACAATAATTGGTTATTATTATAATAATAATTATTATTATTTGGAGTGTATTCTGGACACGTAGAATCCGTTTGTTACTCGAAAATTGCAATCAAGGTCAGCTTATTACGTTCAACGGAAATGGTAAATCAACACTGCTGCCCCCTGAAGTTAAAGATCGAAAATTCATCAGCTGGTCATCCACAGAACTCATTCACTCATGTATTTGTATTTGTTAGAATTTGAATTGTATATATTTTGAATTTGACATTTCCGGAATTGATAATATAAAGATTAATCCAGTATTTAGTTATTAATTATTTTCTAGCGGACAGATGACTTTCTGAAAAGATAGAAGCTGCTAGCGGAAGAAAAATCAAACTTAATACATTTCGAAACCATATGATAATTTATAGCACATACCGATGAATTTACTACCAAAATATATTGGAAATAAAAAAGGAAAGATAACAAACATAGAATTTGTTGCGTAAGAAGCAGAACATTACAAGGATCTAAATATTCTACGACCAGATTGGTCCTTAAAGTCTATCGAACACTAGCATCATGAACAGGAGCTGCAGAGCAATTCCACACCGAAGATCTTAACACAACTAGCTTGAAAGTTACACCTAAGGTTGAATTATAACTCGTCAATTTATGGAATATTTGTTTTAGGATCATTGTTGTAACAACAGATTGTTGTTCTTTACAAAAAGAAACGTGTGAAGTGACAAACCAAATTCCTTTTCAGTGGCTTGTGTACAAAGAATAGTTTTATACCTATTCAAACTTAATGTCGTATTTAAAATTTTCTAACGAATGTATACATTCAGCCATGTAATGTAACGAGACACTGCATAATAGTGTTATAGTGAAAAGTGTGTTCCGGAAACGATAAAGCTGTGCATAAAATATCTTGAGCTCAACAAAGACATTTTCGCTTCACATGTCGATAAACAACTGTCACGTTGACATCGATTGGAGCATGCAGTGTTTGATCAGTCAAAAGGAATGAATGCACACACACACACACACACACACAGAGAGAGAGAGAGAGAGAGAGAGAGAGAGAGAGAGAGAGAGAGAGATGTTCTATAGTGGACTGTTGTTCAATATAATAAAGAGAAAGAAAACTGGTACGAAACGCCACAAGATAAGAAGTATTGCCGTAAAATTCCTCCAGGAACTGATATAAATTAGTTACGACAATCTGCGTAAGTTCATATTAGAATAATGTATCAATTGAGAAAGGTAAAGGCTGCCTTACACGAGACAAAAAGTCAGAGTTGCAACCTCTTTAACTTCTATAAACGTTGTTTGTTGGATTTTGTGTTGTGCTTTGTAATTATTAAGCACAGGAGCAATGCTTATGTTTTCTACTTTACCCTCAAAAGGACTAAATGACATGTAGCATTACTCACGGTCGTTAATCTGAAAGTTTATTTTAGTTTAATAATTTCTAGATTTGGCATCCTTCCGAAAGAAATATAGTTATGAATGCATCTTACGTTGATTTTTTCATAGAGATATATTTTATCTTTGTTTGTGTAACCTAGAAGTATACATCAAAAACGTTCATCAGGAGAAACACAATATGTGAAATGAGCGGATGGTACCTAAAACTATGGCTCTGACCGCTAACTTCCCCATTCCTGACCCGGCAAGAGTACTCGCTGAATGAGGTCGTCCCTCAGACCTGTGACAGGCTTAGATCATAGGTGCTTCTAGAAGTCATAAATATAATTAAAATGAATAATGTAATGAAACTGACCATCATATCAGGTCGATTATGTAAGTGATAGGATTATACTTCTTGAAATAGGCTTAGGATCACTATTTCTCCGCTAAGGAACAGAGGTACAATGATATGAAGAAGGAACAGATGCATGCTTTAACATGCTTTATGAACACACACATTATTTGACAATTTCAGTTTTAATACTTCTAAAAAATAAATTAATCTTATTGCGTCAGCAGGTATTTTGTCCCCACTGGATTACAGTTAGTTATGCTAAGTAATATCGCACAGAATATAAGTACAGTCCCATTGTATACCAGGATAATTGTCGAAGAGAAATATTCCGGGAACATCCCCAGAGTTTCTTGGCAATGCATGACGTACACGTGGAATATTCCAATGTTTCCTTTTAAAACAATACACAAATATTCTTTTACCAATTATGCTTTAATTTTCATAATTTTTAAATCTCTTTAATCATAATAGCGTTAAGATATGAGAGGCATAAAAACAGAGGAATGCAAATGACATAAAATATAAAAGATTTAGTTCAGTTTTTTTTTGTTCATTTTTGTTCATGAATATCATTCTCATTTTGTTCATTTTTGTTTGGCTCATTTTTGTTCATGAATACCCCTATGTTCTGGAAATAACCTATGAGTATATTCCTTCATGCATATTCCTTTGTGAAACCAAGAATTAAATTCTTGAGAAATATTCCGGTATATTCCCAATGTTTCAGGAATATTCTTGAAAAATTAGGATTTATTGTAAAATATTACTGAATATGTTCTGATATGTGCTCTATCCTAACCAAATGATAAATACAATACACAAAGCACCCTATGTTGTACCCAGTATGTATTAGGTAGGATATGACTATTATACTTCCCCGTACTAACGGATGGGCACATCACTAAATTTTTACAAAATCCAAATTATTGCATTGATCACCAGTAGTCCTACACGTACTATAAATGTGGAAAATATAAGGATACTGGTGGCTTTTCAAGAACACGCTTTCCTGATTTTAGTGGATCAGTGTTGCCAGTATTAAATATTTGAAAATAAGTAAGTCACAGTCCAAACAATAATTACTACCGATTGAAGAAGAGTAATGATCTTCTATCTATAATACATATTGAGTATAGTTAAAGGCCAATAATAATAATATAACTGGAAGGTCCTGACTGAGTTTTTCCAGGGTTTTGCTGTCACACCAGGCAAATGCAGGGATAATACCAACTAACTAGGCCACGGCCGACTACATTCCAACATCATATCCCCACCCTATCCTGGCCTGAGCCTGAGATGTATAAAAACCATAAATAAATTGAAAATAACAGTAATAACTATTATTATATATAATATTAATATAATGATGATAATGTAATAACCATCGAGGTAGAGTGTTCTCCTTCTAATTGAGAAGACACAGGTTCTATTGCCGGTGCTGGCCTTCGTGACTGTATCCTCAATCACACCAGGCAAATGCTGAAATAGTACCTTGAATAAGGCCAGATCGGTTTCTCCATACTTCTTCGCAGTGTTAAATATATCAAGTGCAAAATTGTCAAAATTGAGCTGTATCTGGAAATTGTTAAATTAATAAATAAACATCAAACGTGCATGGACAGGTTTAAGTAAAAATGACTAAGTTGGCAACCCTGTAAATAATTTGTTCATGACGTTTTCGTCCCCTTTCAACGCAGCTTAATTTCTCTTGAGTAAAATGTGATACTTACTACATCAAGGCTGTTTTCAAGAAGACATTCTGTTATTTAATTTGCTTCGTCACGTTCGTGGAAAGTCTATTGTAAATTTCTTGCAAAGTAAGTCGACAGTTCAAAGTACATGAAAGCTTTCAGCTTTTCGGAATCTTCTTTTTAAACATCTTTCGATTTCGATAACGGTAGAAATTGTTGCAGAATCTTTCTAATTAATAATTTTACTTCTATCTTGAAGGAGAATGTGTAAATTAAATGGCCAACAAAATCGGGTGGGTTTTCACGTAATTTCCTCTTTTTTATCGCCTTTAGTTGACAAGAAATTTACAAAGTGTCAAAACTTAACTGGTTTGCTCATAAATATAGAAGATTTTGCGAAAGTGGCTTGAATTGTATTTCTGACCTTTCAGCACCTCTGGATCAGACCGGGATGCAGTAGGTAGAGGACGGGGAAGGTATCGGCCAGGGATCACGATATATTTTTGGTAAATTTTATTTTATATGGGCCAGTCTAGTAACTGTTGACTTCGGCCCGTCACAATTATCCGTCACATTCTAGTTAAAAGACTCATGCCCCTGCCGGGACTCGCACCCGGGACCTTTGAGTCGTTGGCTTAACGCCTTAGACCGCACGGCTACCCGATCGGCAGGTACTATCACGACATTCGGCTGGTGAAATCGAGGGAAACCTTGGAAAACCTCAGTCAGGATGGTCGGACGTGGGATCCGAACCCACGTATTCCGATTTAAAGTCCGCGACATAGGCGCAATGTATTGCCACTATATTGACAAAACTGCGAGCTTTAGTTTACAAGGGAATATGGTAACCTTACATAAATAAATAAATATTTAATAAAAAAAACTATTGAAATAGTCTTGAGAAGAAATAAATATATTCAACGTAAGATTGTTATCATTCGATTTCGACCTAACACAAAGATAACACGACTAAATTCTTTAAAATAAATATTATTAATGATTAAATAAAAGTCTTATATTTCCTTTACAATAGTAATGGATAATACTAGAACATAGACTCATTGAATTTTAAATTAATGTTTATCTTACAATTAAACTATTACAGTCCTGCTAATTGCTTCAGCTTTTTGTATCACTATATTTTGTGCATTTTATTCTAATTCGTGACGATTGTTGGTTTAACAATCATCATAACACCAAGCACAATATTCCCCAGTAGCACACATGAAAAACATTGGCAATCCCTTAACATAATACTACAACAAATGAATAACAGGTTTGATATGTTGAACGTGAAATTAACATAGATGAATGCTAAGATTAATTCTACACCAAATGAAGTTCCAACTGAGAGGTGAATGTTAAGGCAAAATCAAAGCAAAAAGAGGATCAAACAGAGCTAAGATGAACACTGATCTCATGACAATTTCCAGGATGAAATATCATTTCGAGAAACTGTGGAGACTCCTGAAGAACAAAGAAACAAGAAAAAGAGACAGAGATAAAACAAAAAAAAAGTAAGAATCCAAACAAATGATAGAACCAGAAAATGATTCGGAACGAGTTCAAACTTTTGGTATTCAAACATGGCTTCAAGAACAAGGTTTTTCGCATATTCTGATTACAAAGAATTTTCAAAAGTAACGTCAAAAAATCATAAATGTTGTTAACTACGGATCATTTGGATAGCGCTTATAATTTGTTAAAGCTGATGTAGTTCATGTATTGACAACGGTGGCGTTGGTTATGACATGAAATGCATTATTACTCCGGCATGAAAAGTTAATTTAATTTGATTTGCGGCTTCAGTAGGAAGGACTGATTTCGATAATGTGATTATCAAAGATAAAATGAATTATTTGATCCATTTATAATTTGTTTACATATTGGTTTACTATGAATTTCACATTTTAATTTTTTTCTTCTTCAAGGATTAAGAAAATACAGGATGTTATAAAAAAAAAGCTGCATACTATATGACTCAAATATTTTATATGGAGGTTTACTTTTAAGAAAAAGGGGGTGAGTGTAGTGTGATTTGGTTGCATGTATTGGCAACCTTGTGATCTCTAAAATCCTTGATAATTATGTAAAAGAGTTACCTCAGAGATAGGTTTAAACATCATTTGTTAGTGGTTGCTTTGGTTATTAAATCAACACGATACAGAGTTTGAAAGTAGAATGTAAGTATACTACCTGCAAAGTATTGTATGCAGAGATATACATGGCGAAGATAAATATGATGACTACTCCAATGAGCGCTCTTTGAAGAAGATAGAAGGATCTACAAATACTCCCTAGGTATGGCTATAATCAAGGAATACTACGATTGCTGTTCATAATATTAGTGGAAATGAGTTGTATTTATTGTCATCATGAACAAGAAGAACTTTAATACTAAGGTAAATTTCAAGGAGCTACTTCAGTGATTCCCCGGATGTGGTTATAAGGGTTAGGGTGATAGTCTTAATAGTCCACGGTTCCTGCTTACGACGATTGACTTGGATAATAGTAGAGACGTAGTGCCACTTTTCTTATTCTACATTCCTACATTCAATTGAGATAACACTACAGATATCACGTTGGTAGCACCGTGGAATGCCCATCTCTTCAACGTTACACTTTAAACGTTTAGTCCTTGGTGGAACTTTGCACTTTACACGGTGCTATCAATGTGATATCAACGTGTATTTTCATGTGTGCTACTGGGGGATATTGTATTGTATGTACACCATATTAATAGCTTGTATAATACTTACATTGTGGATAATAAGAAAACAAACAACAATAGTGAGAAACAATAAGAATTCGTATGCAGTCCAGGACTTTCATTCAAGGTCTGGCGAATTTCGAAAACAAAGTTCCATACAGATCCATCAACTGCCATCTTTATTAGGCGCTGGAATAAACAATTTCAAGCAAAGAGATGCCTATGCAAAGGAAAATCATCGGCTCATCGTCCTGTGCCTGAACAAATAGTTGAGCACATATCAGCTAATTTCGTGACTATTCCACGAAAATCTACTCACAGAGCGAGCACTGAACATTTCACATGCTACCATTTAGAAATCTTCCGAAAACGATTGGAGCAGAACCCATACCGTTTACACTTGCTGCAAGCATTGTTGTCCAATGACAAAATGCGTCGCTTCGAGTTCTGTACGCGATTTCACGAGTGTATGGAAGAAGAAGATGCCTGCGATAAACCTGTGTTCAGTGATGAAGCAACTATTTATCTCAGTGGCTATCCGAAAATCACCATGTTATCGTGGAGCACGCTCGATCCTCTCGAAAACTCAATATTTTCTGGGATGTCTTAAAATTTAAAGTGTACTGTTCATTCTTCATCAAGCAGTCCATTAGAGGGCCCATCTATCTGGATACGCTGGAAAACTGGCTCATTCCACTGCTGGAGAGTGACAGAATTGACGTAATCTTTCAACAGGATGATGCATTCGTCGTATTTTCATTCCTTAAACACCACACTGCCAGATGGAAACACCGAATCGATCGGTCGTACGAGGAATGATGAACACGTATTGTTCTCAGGGCCTCTCCGCTCCACCGACTTAAATTTTTGTTACTTTTTGTGGTGGTATGTGAAAGATTCAGTTTTTCTGTCGCCACTACACGTTCATCAGGTACACTGGCAGGTTCGCATCGCCAACGCTTTTGCTAAAATTGACAGGATATGCTACGTAGAGTGTGAGGTGACGAACTAGATTACATTGCCTAGTACTTTGTTTCAATATAGCACTGACTTGCTGCTATGTAGGTAACCCGCAATAACTAAGACGCATGTATGCAACACGTGCTCAGGATATACTTTTTGACAGGGACAGACGGACAAAGTGGAAATATATGGTCTCTTATTATTAGCAACAGCGCGCGCCGCTATGCTATACTTTCAAGGAACCTTAAATAAACCTATAGTAAAATTTTCAAACTGTTCCAATTATTTCTAGACACCTTGTATTCGTACTTCAGGAATTTGTAATCTTCACAAATATTAGCATTATGTAAATTTTATATCATTCACTTTTGGCCTGAAGTTATTCCATAACTTCTTTGTTTGCATTCTTAATATATCCTAAAACAATCACGTATTTCTAGTCCATTATTTGCTTCTCTGGCACTTGAGAGTAATATGATAATATTTATTCTGTTTCATTAAATCATCATAATAAAACTGTAATTACAAGAATTAAAACTGCTCGATTTACAGAACAAAATAGAGTAGGGTAGGGTGACTGAGCGGTCGCCGACTATTCGGATCTTGGATATTCGGACACATACAACGTGGAACTCATTGGAAGTATCAATAAAAACAGAACTACTAGTTGATAATGCTTGGATATGTTCAGTCACCCCACCCTACTGTAAGGAAATATAGAATAGTATGAAAACTAAATATCAGAAGAAAGATTTAAAGTGCTATTTATTTATTGGTAGGGACAGTAGAATCTCGCGAATTCGCGAAAATTTTAAACACTCAAGATATCCGATGGAGTAGATAAATGGTTGTCAACATTTTGTGAAAATGTTTTGAACTCACGAAATACTCGCGAAATTTGAACATTTTGCTTCCATCCACGAATTCTGGGCTCTACTTACGTAATTATACCATTTTTATTTATTTATTCACGAAAATAATACCTAAGCAAAAGGAAAAATATAGCATTCCTCTTCAAAAAGACTATCATCGGATTCGCGTATCGTAGAGAATGTTAGAATGTAAGTACACTTTATCTTTTATTGATTACAGCAAATTTGCGGACAAGTTTTTACCGTCTAGTGAAAATAAGAAATACATTATCACAGGACCAGTCATAGTGTGTGTTTGGTGGTATTCGCGGTGAAAAGGCTTTGCGAAAACAAGTCGAACGTGTGAAATATAATGCTACCCGAAAAACTTGCTATCGGAAAGAGCAAAGCAAAGTTTGAAATGCATATTGTGAAAGATTTTTTTTCTTCAAAATTTTCCTGTGTGCTAACCAACAATCGAACAAATCTGACCATAACAAATTTAGAGCTGTTTGCATCATATGCCTATGAAAATTCAGCTGAATGATTAAGAAAAATTTTTGTTTTCATAGTTGTACATGTGTTTATTAAAATGTTGGTATTTGTTCTTGCAAATATGGCAGAAGTATGTGAAAAACTTGAAATAAATAAATATATAATTAACAGTATTCGCATGTGGTGATTTTGAAAGAAACCCACTTTAACTACGTTTTAACAGAATGTATTAGTGCAAGGTTTATGTATTTAGTTTTTAAACGTCATTAGAAAGAATTATTTATTTTTAGATAAGACCTATTCAAGAAATTTACTTTTGTACGCACGAAATATTACCCTGTACCCACGATTATATTAAAAACAATTTCGCTCACTAAATTTAAACATCTTTATTCACTTAATTCTATTGCCCATTTTTTATATTTAGTCTGCATTGTTCTCATCTGCACAGACAGACATATTTCAATCAATAAGTAGTCTATTATTGGATTTAACAAGTTCCACAAAGAAAAGGGCATTTCTCTTATAAATTGCTATAAGCATGTATTAGTAATTATCGTGCAGCATATATATGAATTACGTATACATGACGTAATTGTACAACCTAATCTAATGTATGAAACTTTATAACTGAATGTAACCTAACAGCTATTGAGTTAATGTTGGTTTCGTTTCTATTTTCAATTAAATAAAAATATATGCAACGTTCTATTAGTAGTTTCTTAAAAAAAATATTTTGCATGATTTTGTTGGATTTCGCTAGGAAGAATTACGTTAATGTTTCTAGTAAGAAACTTTCAGTATATCGATAATTATTAAATCAAAAATGAATCCCCACAAACACAAATCACTTGCATAGTGTATGTAATGTAGTCTTCATTAAAAAAACATTAAATGTTAATAACAAATGCTAGATCCTTACATAGTTACATTGACTTAGAAAACCTTATGTACTCCAAGTTATCTCGGTATATAAACATGGAAATCAAAAGTCGTGCTCTAAATTCATAAATATAATTCTGGAGAAATTTTCAAAGCTTTAAACGCAACTATCTCAAAACTATGACTTCTACCTTATCATTTGAATTATTTATTTATACCGTTTATGCAACTCTGGCTCAGACAAGGATAGGGGAAGTCAGCCACTGCCTAGTTTAAAGGTATTATTCCAGCATTTGCCTGGTATGACTGAGGAGAATCCCTAGAGATACCTCAGCTAGGGTGGGTTCGTTCTCAAGAGCTTCCGATTCCTAACGCTTTGCCCACTCAATTACGTCCTGTAGTAAGAAACTTA
The DNA here is from genome assembly GCA_022664845.1 of Lepisma saccharinum. Lineage (NCBI taxonomy): Eukaryota > Metazoa > Arthropoda > Insecta > Zygentoma > Lepismatidae > Lepisma > Lepisma saccharinum. The sequence goes on from JAGDQP010000361.1 coordinate 97,707, forward strand.
TATTTTAGCTAAGCAGTTGATGAAATACGTTAGTGTATATTTTATGAGTTTGTTTTGGAAACACCAGTGAGCTGTAATTTATTATACTGGAGTGCTTGATTGCATTACAAATCATGTTAGTATCTCAAGCCTAACACAAAAGGGAAGGGTTAACTACGTTTATTCACTTCCAAATCTACCTACAAGGGACCAAACTTTCAGATCTAACTCAGTTTTTATTAAAGTTCGTTGTTTCTGTGTGGCTGTTTTCAGATTCCTTGATAGCGTAGCTGATAATACGAGACTCTATATTCCCGCTATGCCTGTCAGTCTGTCTTAGAGAGGTCTTAGCTAGACTAACTCAGAGCTGCCGGAACCATCTTAATCGGTCCAGTGGATCAGTGTTGCCAACCTATTATTATAAAAGTATTCTTTTAATTGCTCCATTACGTTAGACGTACCCACATCAAATTTGGCATTTTGTTCCCGTCTCCAAGTACCCAGTTGTCAGTGTTGCAATTTTATTTAATAAAATAAATATGAGTCTGTTACTTATAAAAATCTACACGCGTCCATGGATTTATACCAAATATTGCATGCATGCGCCTTAAGTACTGAGACAGGACTTAGGGGTGGTCCGGGTAGAGTATTGCGGCCGTTGTCAATGTTGCTAACCAATTTTAAAATTCAATTTCTTAAATTGTTTCTTTACCGTTAGTTAGCTCAGTGAACCTTAAGATGTTATCAAGAAGACCTCGGAGTCTTCGTAACTATTATTAAGAGTATAATAGCAGCACTCACTTATTTCGGCTTCTGTTATAATGTTTGAAAATAAAGTGAACGCTATTTACAGGATATGCTGTTATATGTGCAGTCCAGTATGTACATAACTAAACAATCAAGATAAATTAAAAAAGAATGGGTCACTCCCAGCGAGAACAAGCGCAAAAAGTTAGTTAGAACTGAAACTTTGGTCCATTTTTTATTAATCTGAAAGTGAATAACAAAGTTGAAATGTTTCCACTTGAGTTTTGCTTTAGATACTAATCGATCAGTCCTGAACACTAAGTACAGCTTAATGGGTAACACTTTCAAGATATAGATATGTCATATTGACTTTTCTGTGATGTTACTGCCCTTTTAAGTAGAAATGTTGAGAATAAGAGTTTCAATTGACTTTATGTGAATATTCTTATCAGTATAAAAAACCCTTCGCGGTAAAGGGAAGAGTGACGCAAGAATTCTACTCACAAAAGAAGTGACATCCAGTGACTTTCTTTGTGTCACTATGGTGGAAGGAAAAAATACTAAGTCTTTTAACTTTATTACAAAGGAAACACTTTCGCCATAGTAACACAAAGGAAGTCACTCGCAAAATGGATATCACTTCTTTTAGGAGTAGAATTCTTGCGTCACTCTTCCCTTTACCCCAAAGGTTTTTTTAATACTGATATAACTTATTTTATAAGGCTGCCTATTTTTCTTGTGTACAGTCTTCATACAAAAGGTCGATTTTGGACCATGGTAGGCTCCGTATCTCGAACACGGCAACTTCTATAAAAAAAATAAGCATTTTTTCCGTACAGGGCCCTCAATTGATCCTCGAGCCCCCCCTAGTACCAACCATTTGGGGCTAAAGCAAAATGCCAGACAGTATTACAGAGACACTTTTCGATTATTTGTGAAAATTCTGTGACTCGGCTAAATAAAAAGTCATAATTTTTTTAACCCCTTCAGCGATTTTGAAGTGTGATATACCGTTTGAAATGGATTGAAGCGCATATTAAGATTCCGCAAGTTACGACCGTCCATATGGTCTGGGGTCAGTGCTATCATCAGAAATGTGAAATTTTGATATACTTTTTTTCGCACCGCCCTAGGGTGTATCAGGGAGGTTCTACCGACTCAAAGTTTCTTTCTGTGTCTTATTATGGCAAAGAGATTTCAAACGCAAGTTGAAGCATCAAAATCGGGCTTACAGTTCTCCAGATCCAAAACTATCTGTATATATTTGAGTGCCGCTAACAGACTCGTTTGTGAACGTTACTCGAAGAACTACCGTTCTTCATGATAATTTACGTAGAAAGTTGTATATAGAATTTGAATTGATTTTTTATTTATGGTCTTGAGGTATCTAAGGCTCAGGCCGGGATAGGGGAGGGGAAAGGATTCGGGAATGTGTCAGCCAGGGTCTATGTTGAAGGTTCCATCCCGGTATTTGCCTGGTGTGACTGAGGAAAAACCTCAGTCAGGATGGTCGGTTCGTTGTATATAATTGGAACTCAAGAACTTCCGGGTAAGATTTATCATGCATGCCCAGCACTCGAAGTGCAACTACTAACCACTTCAGTGATATCTAAGCAATTTTACTTGTGTTTGTCCCATGTGTGACTCTAGCGTATGTTTTGTTTATATGTACCTTCTACCTTTAGTAATGCCTACATATGGAAATATAGGATATTCTATAGTATCTGCTCGCATTCTACCTACTTAACCTAACCTAACCATGCACATCTAACCTAACTTCTTGACATCCCTGTAACTACTGTTATCTCAAATATAACAAAATATACCTAACAGCATTAAAAAAGAAATTTGATAATAAAAAAAAGTTAATGAAATATATTGTTTAAAAGCAAAGAAGTGCCAGACAGAATTAAAAGCTCTTTATGTTCCTATAACGTAAATCATCAATAACAATTCTTTGTTATATTAATTCAACAGTTAGCCTCAATTAGGTTATACAATGAGAAGAAAAACAGCTTAAACCAATAGCATTCCCAAATGCTTTCTTTATATTTCAAAAAGAATATCCTTATTTGCATAAAACTCCCACATCTTTATAAGAGCACCAAGTCTTCTTGTTCAATGAGATGCAGTAGAAACAATGATAATGTCTTCAAAGTTGAACTTGACGTCCTCTTAACAAAATCTTATACGCATTAATTACTGAGGCTAATGTGCAGAATATTGAAAGACGGAATTTGTCTTCAATATGGTTTCATGAAGTAAGAACGTATCCTTTGCATAAAGTGAAATAAAGCCATCTCTAAAGAACGAAATCTCATTTAACATTTCCGCTGCTCTCGCTTTGAGACACAATAATATACCACTCCGGTTTACGGTTTAGTATATTTATTCAATTAATTTCAAACTGAAAACACACACACAAAGTATTATTATTACGAGCCACGTTATAACTTGTGAAGATGAAAATTGCTTTCAGAAGAAGAAAAGAGGGGAGATGTTTGATAATCAAGCTGAAGTGAGTTTGGAGGAAACTTGAACGAAAAGTACGTGGCTGGCGGTGGGCGTGGTGGAAGTAACTATATTTCCACAACTTTAATTGAATCTCTCTTTCGAGTTCTATTAAAAGACAGAAATTGGTATTTGTTTCTGTAAATAACAGTTGTTTTTCAGCTCTTAAGTTAATGTCATTTCTTACTCATTATAATGACAAGTATTTACTATGAAAATCTAGTCTAAAACTTTAGTAAATATGTTTTACTTTGAAAGTGGGTTGATAACTCATCTTCTAGAAACATACCATAGTTCAAATACAGAGAGAGAAAAAAAACAAAACAGTTCTCATAAGCATAAACTATTCTTTCAGTAATTTAGTACTTCCACGATATATATTGGAACAGGAATAGCAATTAAAGGCAAATATAATTAATCTTTTGAAACAATCATTGACGAAGTTTGGAGATTGAAAATGTGTGTATGGGAGGCATTCTCCTAGCTTGTAAACAAAAGATTTACATACGTTCAGATTAATTCAACGTATTGAATTAGAAACTTCTATTCGAAAATGCATAGTGATTCATTTCAATGAGGTTTGTGTTTTGAAGTAATAATGAAATTTGATTCATTCGCCTAAAGCTATTTGCATATGTAATTTGTTTGAGTGATTACGTTTGCTTTTGTATCATGACATATACATATATACACACACACACGTGTTCAAAAGAAGGGAGGGGTGATAGAGGTGAAAGAGGGACAGATAATGTTGTAATTAGCTAAGTTTTAATGAATAGAATAACTATTTTAGGCGGATTGAAACGAAGATAGAAACTTAACTATCATGTAGTTTCACCACTAAGGACAGATACAATGATACTTCGAGGTAAATCGATAATAGATCCACCCACAATACCTTACTGCACAACGAAGACAATACATAGCCTATATTGATTATTTTATGATTAATTAATTTTTGCATTCAAATAGAATTCAGTAGCATTCAAGGTAACACTGAGCCTCATGATCACCTGATTGTCAACTGTCACTAGTGTTGCCAGGTGCTCAAATCCTTATTTTTGTTAATTAATTCCTTTTACACACTATTACTGAGAGTGTTTAGTTTTGGTTGATAACTTTAGTATGTAACATTTTCCTACATATGAATGTATATAGACTCAACAATAATGATAGTTGTGTTTTAAGAGAATTGATCAATGGAAGTTTACTTTTTTAAAAAAAATCAATTAGCTAATGGTTACATTAGTGACAGTTGACTATCAGGTGATCTATGAGGTTCAAAGTAGCTTTAAAATATTAATAAATGAGGATAATGAAAAAGCAACACATCATGAATTATAATATCCTGGACAATTTTCAATAAATCTTGATTAAAAATTATGGCAGGTATTAGTGTAAGAGCACTACGCATGGCGGATTTTCCGGGTCAGCACTGGAGTAATGCTGTGTACCCCGTAAAATTTCAAAGAGAGAATTGCTCTGGTACTCGTAAATTTGATGCAATGTCCTAGCTAGAGAAGTATAGTTTCATTTGGATTTTGTATGGTACGGTTGGTGTTATTAAAAAGGTTTTATGAGGTTAATTAGATGTTGGAGTTGGAATTGCTTAAGTTCACAATAATATTTAGTAATACCGTATGCCATCATAATAGATAATAGTTTATATAAAACTTTGGTAAACTTTATTTTATATGGGCCAGTCTAGTGACTTTTGACTTCGGCCCGATTTGACCATTTACAGCCAGTTAAAAATCCACACCCATACCCTTTCCGGAACTCGAACCCGGGACCTTCGAGCCGTTGGACTAACGCCTCAGACCGCACAGCTACCCGTCCGGCAATAGTTTATGTGACAAATTGACAACACTGTGACGTAACACCTAATGGTATGGTGACAAGACGTCTACCAGCTTTTTCACAGTATATAAGGCCAAATAAGCTTTTTTCCAGCCAATATCCTGAGCAAAGTTCAATCTGTGAGAAAAGCAAAGAACAATTTTCGTCATTAAACAAAACATAAAGGGACCAAAAAAGAAAATGGTTCCTTTGCCCCTCGGGGATTGGAGCTTGGTCTGAAATTTTGCAGGCCAGTAGTCTTAACGGTGTACAGCTGGACAACGTTTTACTACTATTAGGTGTTAGAACACACATCACAATGTTGTAATCTTGACACTTTCGCCTCAGATATATTAAACATAGGCGGAAACGTTTGCAGAAAATATTTTTAGCTAATAATTTGCCAAGAAATCTCCGTGGTGGCGCGAATTTTCATGTGGTTAATAAATTAGTTAGTTAGTTAGTAGATAGACAGATAAAGTTTGCTCGATTTGCATATGCATCTACGTCAAGAAACGTTCGAGTGACAATAAAATCCCTCCGGAACTGGAACCAGCCAAAACTAGATTTCGTGCTATGGACCTCATAATGCTGTTAACAATAGTTTCTTTTAAACCACAAAAGGTTAGTTTGGAACGTGCTCCGTCGCCAGGAAACCTCTACAGCGAACGAAAAATGTCTCGTTTGAGAGAGAATTCGGTGTATCTCGCTCTTTACTTTAACATGTCACGTTTTATCCGCTTGATTTTATTAGTTGCATTTATTTTTGTCCTTAAGACATTGTAGAGCAGAACTACGTCACTCAGGAATCAAGTCAAAAACAATGATCATAGAAAAGAGTGTCAGACTTTCCACTTTAGTATCTTGCACTACAAAGCATTTCTTTAGGGGAAACCATTGACACCAGACTATCCTTCCAAATGAAGAGAAAACAGACGAGTTACAAAATTAAATTAATCTTAACACTTTCCAAGATTGAAATGCAATTTATTCGTCCTAATCTCACTGCCATTTCGTTTTTACTAAAAAGAAGAAAACTTGGGAAAGAAGGAGAAATACTGACTGTTATTCTCCACAAAGATAATTTATTTAGGGCCATAATACAAAAAATAGTAAAGAAACAATTCCACAGGCCATTTCTAAAGTTAACAAAGATTAGACAATTTGTTTGTCATGCTATAACTCAGTAGCTGTTCAGCTGGGTGACAAGATGAAGTATTGGGTATGATTTTAGGCAATTTGCCAATCGACTTTTCATTTCTTTGTTATTGTTCAAAATGCTATAACACATATGGTCTTTATAGAAAAATAGGAAGTACCATTTTCTTGGGGTCTCGTTTAATTAAATATGTGTGCTTTCACGTAGATCTAAATCTACATGTGAGAAAGCAAAATTAAATTTTAGCAGGAACAAAAATCTGACAATATGTAGGCATTTCTGGAACATAAACTGCAAACTACCGATCATTTTTCTTACCTATCATTCTTTCCTCCATTACATTTAGACGGTCCATGAGTATAAGAAAAGACAAGTGCAGCACTGTTAAGGGGGAAGATATTGAAATATAAACATATTTTAATCTCTTTCTGTAATGTCTTTTCTATGTCAGGGGTGGACCTGACTGATTCACCCTCATAGCAATAACAACATGAAACGTATTCAGCATGACCCACTTTTCATCCGAGTAGGAGCTACTTACTCCGCACTTATACCCTAATACTGCTGCATGAGAGTCTTTTGGGTTCCTGCTACACCCTAAACCGTCATCCCATTCAACATCATTATCATCCACGGAATCTTTACCGCCAAGGTGAGCGTACATTTCTCGAGCACTGTGGCTATATTCGCCCTACACTGATTAGAGGTGTTGAACCTCGCGAGGTCCAACCTCGACCTCAAAACGTGAAGTCGAGGTTCAAATTCGATCGGGAAGTTAAGGTTGAGTGAGGTCGAGGTTAAGTAAGGCCGAGGTTGAAGTTCCGTCGTGAAGTCGAGGTCGAAATTTCGTCGCGAGGTCGAGGTTGAGTGAGATCGGGTCCAAATGTACACCTATGGGACTGACACAGTCTCAGTGATTGGTGGCAGAGTTGAAACGGGTCATTCAGGTCAAGTGTTGGACCGATTCAGTCACTCAGACCCGGCCTAACTAGATGACTCGATGCCGTAGAAGACAAAGCACGGTTTTTAATTCTTTCATAATGACTTTCAGTGTCTTAACATTGTTACATTCAGGGGTAATCGGGAACGGGAGTTTTACCCTCACAGCACTAACAATATGACGCCGAACAGTATCTAACAATAGAAAAAAACATAAGAGAAAAAAGTCTTATATCCCGGAAATAAAGGACAAAACTACCTCTGGAGGTGTGCAAATATCCTGTTACGGTCTGAGTTGACTTCTCTTATAGGCTAGCATAAAATGGTAGGTACAGCATATAAATTATTAAATTGTGTGTTTTCACTATAACATACAAAGTGAGCAGCTTCGATCGAAACGTTTCTTTGATAAATCTACTCCAAACGTGAAGAATCCTCCTTAAAGAATCTATCTTGGCTAACAATCTACTTTTACCATTGGACAGAAACTTCTATACATCCTTTTATAATATGCATATGTAAAGATGTGTTTAAATAGCTTCTTGTGTAATAAGAATTACCCTTTTATTACAATCAATAATACATTACTTAATTAATCCAGTAATGAACAATAAAAACGCTTTTAGCGAGTGTTCTTTAAGAAATTGATTTTCAATTTCTCCTTTTCTGAGAATCCCTTCAACACAACCTGACATTTTGTTTTATTTCATTGTTTGGCACTAACCAAAAGTTTACGACCAACTTGCGCTTACTGTCTTTCACACACAAAACTATTTTAACATTGCTAATAAACTAAAAGTTTCCATGGTCATTCAAGTACACTCAGTAGCAAACACTGCACTTTGTCAATTACGCTTTACTGATAAGTATAAGTACCCAACAAATTCTCCTCTCTTAAAGAATTTGTGAATCTCGCAAAAGAAAATATTAACTGATTGAAGCCACAGGAACAAGGTTAAAACGAGTCAAGACAGGGTCAAGGGTTCAAGGTTAGGTCACTGTGTCAATTGGATTAAGATTCGTTCATCGGGTCATCGGATTACAAAGTTAGTCTTTTCATTTGGGTCAAGACCAAATTACCGGGTCAGTCGCCTCATCCGGGTCAAAACCAGGTCACTCGGGTCACGTTTCAGACCGGGTCACCAAAAGTGAACTGATTTCAGCTCTGATTGATGCCGTTGTTCACTGACGCAGTCGAGCTCGTAGCCAAGGGGAGGCTTAGTCCCCCTAAATTTCCCCTAACCCTATCAATACTTTGCATATATGTATGAATATTACAGTTCAAACATATACTTGATAAAATGTTAATAATTTTCTATAGATGCTTTTAAATGTATATTATTGGTACATATGTGTGTTCTATGCATTAGGATCGTCTTAAATGTATTCCATTATATTCGAGTCGAATGTAACTCTTATGAATCGAAAAATCATGACTTTATACATAATTTTAGAAGTACTTTCCTTTAGCGAATCTCAGAAAAGGTGCCTTGACGACTCCTTACAAAACTGAAAATTCATTTTGCAAGTTTCTTATGTGAGAAATATAAAATAATATTGAAAAGTGAATTAACGTCTGGCTTTTGTTTGTTATGCTCCCAAGTATTTGTTTACTTTCACTATGTTCTCATTCTTAATTGTTATGTATCCATTTCTGTCATTCTCTGTTCACGCTTGTTATCAAGTATTGTGTTTTTTCTATGTTTACCTGTAGACAAATCTCATCTCACGCTTCTACTAAGACATCGCTGTTACCTTGTAGTGCATCTATATCATCCCCTATTAAATCTACATCATCCGCGTATCGAACAATTGATTCAAGCCATTCAATGAAAGTCCCTTTTGTCTTATTTTATTTTCTGGATCGCATATTCTAACGCAAAGTTAAACAGTAGTGGTGACAAGGCATCACCTTGTTTTAATCCGTTGTTAATCTCAAAACTATCTGACATATTATTATCTATCTGTACTCTGCTTATGGGGTCACTGAGATAGATCCTCACCAGTTTTTTCGCAATTCCAATTTGTACCAGGATATTGTATAGTTTTTCCCTTTTGATATAGTCATATGCTTTCTCATATCAATGAAAAACTGGTGAACAGTCCCGTTACATTTCCATTTCTTCTTTAAGACTTGTCTCAAGGCGAAAATCTGGTTCAACGTGGATCTATTTGTTTCTAAATCCACATTGGTGATCTCCAATTATTTCATCTACGTATAGACTTATGCGAGTTAGCAGGATATTACTCAGTACTTTGTAGCATGTTGGGAGTTATGAGATTCCGCTGAAATTATTACAATCCACTTTATCGCCTTTTTTATAAACCGAAATTGGAATTTTTCCATTCCTTTGGAAGTTCCTCCTTTCCCCATAGCACCTATCAATTTATGCAGTTCCTTGATTAGTGCCGTTCCTCCCGCTTTAATTAATTCGGCTGGAATATTGTCTATTCCTGCTGATTTGAAAATTTTAAATTCCTCGAATAACAAAAATACAAAAGAAAACTTTATTAATATCGATAACATATTGGCTTTTGACAGACAGACGGTCAAACGCCACAATGTGGAATTCAAAAGATCGTGCCTAGAAGCAGTTGAGCTTTTGGAAAAAAAGTTATTAAGGTCCGGAATTATTCATGAGACGCGAAGTCCTTTTAACTAGAGAAGCTACATAAGTAGATTCCACTGATAATACTACACATATCGGCCCAAATGTAAGAATCTTCCCGCATAAAGCGAAAGGAAGTGCTGATTGAATTACGCGGATGCGGGCTTCGATTCCCCAATGTTCAGACTATAAGAAGTAGGTTGAGTCAAATCATAAGATGGTTTGGCAACCGAAACTGTAGGCTAGTATTGAAACCGACACTGGTCTGGTTTTCTCGATTGAAAAGGAGAAATAGATAGATTATTCCAAACTGTAGCTATCTTAAATTTCTGGAAATAATAATGCCATACTTGTAGATCAGTTTTGAATAATAGTGTAATAGTTTTGCGTAATATGCTGGCTCATATGTTTGATCGGATCACGCAACACGCAACTATCAGGACCGGTGATCCTTCAAGAGATTTTGATTCGTGATGGACCTGGATTAAATCAGGTCTAATATATCTAGTCGTTTCACGTTACCGTTTCTTTGTTATTTTTCCGTAAACATGCCTTATCGGCGAAAGTTATATGTGCAATAATTGCGGCGAGGTAATGCAATATATGTACAAAGTGTTGGAAAACAACACCGACATACCTACGTCACAAAATTCCTGATATGAAAATAAGAGACAGAAGTATAGATCATCGCGGATGCACAAAGACTTCGTTTCGTCACTCTACGGTTCCGAAAGTGTGGGAAAATGAATCCTAAAGCTTGATAATTCCAATACCATTAAGAGTAGAACTGAGGTAATATGATACCCTCAAAGCCTTGAGACCTGCTCTATCCAAAACTGCATATTTCAAAATTATGCAATGGCTGTGCAAGAGATGGCCCAAAGGAAGTAGGGGATTTCCAGACATTCTCTGGAGTAAATGTAAATAGAAATAAGTGCGAATAAGACGACTTTTCGTAGGAGTACAGACGATAAACGTAATCACTGGCATCTAACCGGACAATGACAGTCTCTTTTACTGATAAAAATACAACAAATTCTATGTTATTTATCCCTGTTTGTCATGCAACCACGCTTTATTTTCAAAAATAAAATCGTTCCGCAAAGGAATGAATCTGTTTGATATATCGACTAGCCCACCTCTAAATTTTGCCCAGCCCCCCTAAAGTTTCGGCTGGCTACGGGCCTGGACACAATGCGAAGTATGAGTGTACTCCGACTTGGTGATTCCTTTCGCAAATACTTACGGCTACGTACTTCTTGTTATCGATCACAAGTTTGTAAACTATTTACTGAACAATGAATATTATGAACTCGAACACTTGATTTTGCAATTTCACATGCGTTCCTTTACTTCTGGCCCCCCATCACATGAAAAGCATTTGTTTTTTCACGTACGTGGTAATGGAAATAATACGCTTTCTTTTCTTGTTATTTAAAGAAACATTTAGCTACGTGTTTGATTCGGATAAGACGAGACTAAAAGCTTAAGAGCGAATTACGCTTTTCCTCTTTGATACTGAAAACAAAGGAATAAGTCCCAGTGAAACAATATCACCACAACTGTGGAAAAATATAAGTTAAGTAGTTTGAAAATAAAAACTGAAAACATCGAAAAAAAATAACAACGTAAGCAGGAAGGAGTTCGGCTAGTATTAAGGGCTTATAGCTTTAAAGACATATATTTTTTAACAAAAAGAAGCTTCCCTGTACTAACCAAGAAAGTGGAAATATAACACATACATATAATAGGAGAGAGAATCGCGTAAAACTCAATCCTTTACAGACAGAGAATAATAGTTCTTGGCAGAACAAAAAAATAAAAGTAGAATCCCCAGTCGGGATCAGTTATCGACGAAAGCGCTAAGGTGAGGGATTTTTATCTTCTTCTTTTCCCTTCCGCCACCGTCAAAGATGAGGAGCTTCTCCAGTACTGACAGCTAGTTCACGCAACAGTTGAAACTGCGAAGAATGGATCATTGTTACAGAGTTTATGTGGCTGAAGCGTTTGTGCAGAGGCTTTGGCTTGTTGAAGACTTTCCACGCAGACAGGTGATGATAGGTGATTGCGCTATAAAAATAGAGGTTGTAATTCCTGGGAAAAATGGGATAAGGATCTTGCAGTTGCGTGGGATTAGTATGGCTGACATTAATTTTAAATGTGTGTTGTTATTTGAAAGTGCCCACAACACTGTTTTTTTGGCTTCAGCCGCAAGTGCTACGAATTCTTATGAGCACGCTGTGTCCGTCTGCCGACAATTTTCAACTCTGGAGCTACTATGGCTAGGAAGGGGGCTGAGATGTCGTTGGAAAGGTCTCGGCAAGACGAGCTCAAACTTTGTCATTCATCCAGATCGCAGGGGGGGGTCCCGAATTTCGTGGGGGGTTCAAATTTGGAACTACTATGGCTAGGAAGTGGTTGATGTGTCGTTGGAAAGGTTTCGGAGTAAATTTTCGAACGGCATAATATAAATAGAATGCTCGCTGCTGAAGCCTGGCGGCAGTTCATAAGTCCAGTCCCCAGACTGGACTGCGCCTGAATTCTTTTTTAATACACTTCCCTAACATTTAGAAGCATTTATTTGGCACACCTGAATAACATAAAGGTTTCGTTACATATTCTCTACTTCTTCATTTCCGATAACTATTTCAACACTTCAACCAATTTATAGCATACAACAATGCGATATAACTTTGATTTAAATCATCATTACTATGATGTTTGATCAATTATTATTCAATAATTTGGATTGGAATTGAATTTAATTTATGACCTTTAGGTATCTAAGGCTTAGGCCGGGATAGGGGAGGTGAAAGGATTTGGGAAGGCATCGGTCAGGCTCTATGTTGAAGGTGACATACCGACATTTGCCTGATGTGACTGAGGAAAAACCCTGGAAAAACCTCAGTCAGGATGGTCGGTCGCTGGGATCGAACCCAGGACCTCCCGAATGCTACGCCAACAATTTGGATTGGCACTAGTCTGATTTAAGAAAAAATAAGGACTCTGCAAAACGAAAAATTTCAGTCTAAAACATAACCGAATTCTACAACATTAAAGAAAGTTTTGTGCTAATATGAACAAACATAATATTGTTTTTCAGTCTTCAATGCTGTTAGCGCCCATAAAACTCATTTTATCGTATCTCTATCAATCTACAATGATATTTTGCTCAATATGTAAACATTAAGGAACTTTGCAAACTTTAAAGTTTTCTCTTCGGTAATTTTAATCAGAATGTACAGTAGAATTCAATTCTCGTATCACACTATTGTACAGTAAAACCCAGCCGCCGTGTTTGGGTTCTGTGGTTACGACCGTTGATGTGAGATTGGCACTGATGAGGCAGCGCTGGTTCGAGTCACACTCACACCTAACATCTTCATTGAGGCGTTATGAAATTTCATGTCTTACTAGGTAAATTACGGGATAGTTCCTCTCACAAGTGGCCTGAGTGGGTGAGTGGTAACGCTCGTTGCTTTGGTATCAAGATTTCTCTGGTTCGATACCCTACAGGGACACAAGTTGTTCACTGCCCACTTTAATATGTAGGTCCCATTATTAGGATGTCTTCATCCGAGGGAAAGCAATGGTAAACTATTATTGGTTCATCTTGCCCAGGAGCCTTTGGTTCATAGACCTACCTCCGGATATACCACCACCATCATCTTATGCTATGAAGGCACGGCTAAATCCATTCTTTAACCTGAAAGAGTACTCACTCGGTGACCTCATCACTCAGATATGCTGGCGATTTAAAGCCCAGATATTTAACATACGAATGTATAAGTTAATCTGGACATAACCTTACCTAGCAGCACAAGATATCGGGCCGATATCGGCCCAATCTGGGCCAACCTTGATCGATATTGTAGTGCTGTTAGGGTTAGATGTCTAAAGACTATAAATAAACTTCAAATTCAAATAAGTTAATATGATATATCCAGTCCAGAATATGTCGAACCCAAGATAGGAAAAACTTTGCTTTATACACATTTCTGATATAGTATTGGGGGTGATAAAATTCTTTTCTCTCGATTGTTTGTGTAACATTGTAATAAAAATTAACTTTCATAATAAAGTTCCCGGAGAAGTCCGTGTTCTGTAACACTTTCTTTCATTGTTGGAAATGTTGTTTTATTTTTAAAAATGTAGCAATCAAGAAGTAAAAAAAAAATGTTTGATTTAGGCTAAATTTTGTGTTTTTTAAAATTCTAGTTTCCGCTTCTTTGCAGGAACGGGACACTTCCCGTCTCCTTAAATCACTAACATAATCACAAATATGGCTTTACATGTAGAAAATAGTCAAATTTCAGTTTCTAGCCACAAAAGCAGTGAACAAATTCTTCAAATTTTTACCATCATTTACCTCCCAGAAACAGTTCTAGAATCAATCTTGAAGTTCCTTACCTCCAGAGACCTTGTGAAAATACGACAAGTATGCAGAACATTTCTAGAAATATCTTCAAGAATTTTGAGATCTCGATTTCTAAAATTACGTCCCAAAATTAAAAGTGAAATGCTTGTTTTGCGACAAGAAATGATGACTATTCCAATATTAGAAATGAGTTTGCAATATTTACTGTTGTTCAATATTCTTAAAATTTTGTACTTGGAAGTGAACGTTCTTAGAGCTACATGTGAGCGTTACGTTAAGAGATACAACACGTGTTTCTTTCCAGGAGATGTCTTAGATGAACTGGAGCGTGCTTATCGATATGTGAAGAAGAAATCAATCAAAAGGGATACCGTGACAACTAGAATATTCTATCAAAATGGCCGCTTCATGAATTTCTTTGATGAATACTCTGAGCTGCTTGAAGAAAAAGTATTCTTTGGTACTATGATCATTGACATCTTGGACTGTTGTTCCACTTGTAACTACAAGTTAACATTACATCAAATAGATCGCTGTTACCATATTAAAGGCTATTACGAAATTCACGATAGCTCTATTGACAATCCTCCCGATTTCTCCAACTATGAAACAGCCATAGACAAACTTAAGATCCTTGGACAATATATCAGAGATAATCTTCGATGGAATAACTTGTACAATGCTTTGAAAGAATTCTGGGATATGAAAGACCAGTTTGAAAATGGAAATCCTTTGGCATTCTCTACAGTTTTCTTTGAAAATACACGTAGTTCTGTGCAGCAAAGTATACCTGATTGTGGCTTGATTGTGGAGAATTCTGACGGAAAATCTGACGAATCTTTTGACCAAACATTAGGACTACGTTGTGAAGTGAACTATTTTTGTACCAAAGATCAACTTCCATATCAGTTTGAAAGCGTGGAAGAAAACGAGTACAATGATTGTTTTTCCGCGAGCGATCACTCCTTGGAGCTATTACCGAAAGCTGAAACGTCGATCAACATACAAGATTCCAATGCAGAAGCAATTGAGACGCCTAAATTCTACATGGAGATGATAATTCATTCTCCAGTAAACTGGAGTGATATTCGCGTGAAGCGAAGTGTTATCAATGTGTCTGTAGATGCAATAAAGGCGTCCATTTTCAAAAGTTGTGAAGATACCATAAATATTGTTGATGAACTGCAACATTGAAGGTAACCCTGTGGAGGAAATATAGAAACTGCGTTCATGGAGTACAGTTTAGATATTTTTACCAGTGATTGTAACTATTGTATCTGTCAACAACAGTAATAAGAGGTTAAGTACCTATACAGTGTTGAAGTTATGTTAGAGTCTAAAGATATTCCGTAGGTTTGTATGAATAATTTACTTATTTTACGAGTTACTGTATTCGCGAAACAAGTAAAAGTAAGCTGACACTTGCAATGCGTCAATGCTCATAGATTTAGTTGGATCTCGGGGCAAAGTTTGATTAATTAAAGTAATCACTGTTATATTTACCTAATCTTTCCTAACCGAACCTGATCTAACCTGCCTTAACTAACCAAAGCCAATTTTACCTCAGAAATAATAAGAAAAAAACGTGAAGTTGGGAACCAATAGCGAACGAAAGAATCGTGCTGACCGTTATCTGGAATAATGGTCTTTTCATATTCATTTAATAAATAAAAAGAACGAGATCTTTTTATGCTAATTGGGGTCTGAGGATTGTAGTGTTCTGGTCTGGGTAAAGTAATAATGGAATCAATTATGTACATGGTTTCGGTTCAAAATCGTGTTACCTTTAACACGTTATATTGTTTTAAGTAGTGTTTTGAGGAAAAGTGTTTTTTTTGTGGGGGGGAGAGGGGCGGATTTTAAATCTTTAGACCACGGTGCGTAGCAAAGACCAGGAGGTCTCATATCATCCTCAACAAGAGGTAGGATATAGAAAAGAATTGGAGAAGTATGTGGGTTATGATGACACTAAATTGATTCAAACATCGGTTACGACTTCAATTTTTCTTTCTAGTACATTACTATTTTTTGTGCAAAAAAAAGTAGTTAAATGTTAAAGTAACGTAGCATTCGTTCTAATTGTCGCTAAATGAATGAGGACTCGTTGGACTTGGCATAGACTAGAAAATACTACGATATAAGAATTGTGAGTATCAGTATATATAACAAAAGGGAAATAACTGGACTTTTCTGGCTTTAGAAAGTCCCGTTCTTTCGAAATATCAATACGAATGATAATCCCACAAGCTAAGGCTTTTTTTTCTTCTTCAGAATCACTAGCCATGTCTGCAAAATGATGCAGTTTCAAGAAATACAAATAAATAAATAAAAAATGACAAAAAATGAATAGGTACAAGTTTCTTTTTTACTTATTGTGAGTGACATAAGCTAACATTTTGCAAGTAAATTTGCAAGGTTTCTTGTACACAGTAGAAAAAAATGTACAATATTTATTGTATTTAATTGGGGGCGGAGGTGAGTGACTCACAAGGGGGTAATACACCCGAGTATCTCTTTGAAAGAAACACTGGTTTTAAGAAAAAAAAAAGTGTCTGCAATCAGAACGACGCGCGCGACGGACTTAGACCACTACGATTTCCAGTACCCAATTGAACTGAATTTATTTATGACCCAGCCCATTCCAGTGCCCAAGTTACTTGGTATATCATCTAAAAGATAAAGCCAACCTTTTTGTTTTATTGGTTAACTGATTCGCCAATGGTTGGCTGAAGAACACAAGAGCTAAGAAGCCACCGACACTGCCTGCAAAAGATCTTTCGTCCATGAATTTTTCAACTGTTTTCTATACACAAGGAATTCGTGAAAATATTAAATATGAACGTAATGATATGGTAATAGCAGTTGGGAAATTAAAAGGATTTAAATTTTACACTTTTATTGTGCTTACGCTTGTCATATTAGCAAAATAAACTAATTTCAGAAGTATGAGCTTGTTAATGGTCCTAGTACAATTCCGAGCTCTGTACTGATTCATTCCTAAATTAGAGAAATTCACCGTGAAGAACGATAAGGAGTTATTTACATCAACTTATTTTATATTAATTGGCCAAACAAGTCTCGCGTACCTGAGGGATGACGCCTTTGAGTGAGCAGTCTACCAAGACAGGAAGAAGGAAGATGATGTCCAGGGCTTTAGTTTAGATACTGTACCAGAATCCGTTTGAAAAACTTAGTAAAATCCTTGAAAACATCAATTAGTATGGTTGAAAGTAGGAATTGAAACTGTTTGCTGATCGAAGTGAAGGACTGTAACCATTACGCTAGACCACCAGGCTCGTAGCAAGCCGAAAACCGTAACGGGATTTGGGGGGGGGGGGTCTAGGCCAAATTTAAGGGAGTTAATGCTATGACAATATCCAAACATACACACTTTGTATGTCTGTAAAGTATTGGTAGGGGGCTGAGCTAAGTGCCTAGACCACGAAGTCAGACGTTTCTTTCGCTTCGTTATCAGTAGCTTTTCAAACTGCTCTTCGAACCAACAGGGTTCAACTCGTATCTGAACACCACTGACACGATTTTGTTTAAATTATTTTCAAACAATTAGATCATCTCTAACGATTCTTTGCTCCACTCAATGTTTCGCTAAATCTAATTTGGGAAGCTCTTTGTGACATACAATAAATATCTTTAAAACAGCAAAAATATTAATCTGAGTGTAGTGATTAAGGACCTGCCACCTGGCTATAAAGAAACGAAGTACGGGATGGGTGGGTGATAGAATAACTTCATCAAATAATATAAATAGAACCAAGGTGAAGCAAGCAGGCTCTTGTCTTTTCATGTCGCAATCCTCGTATACTTCTTTCAGCAGGTTCTAATTTACAAGTCCTAGACTAGTTACCTTCTTATGCAAGTCCGGAAGCACAGATGTCGTGTGTAGACAGAAACCAGTTTCAGATTTGCGTGACTTAAACCAAAAATGCCTAAAGACCATAAATCCAATTCAGTTCAGATTTGCATTCAGAGATGTCGGCTCAACCTGCCGTATTTTATTGATGACTCTAAAGCTGGCAGGCCATTTCAATTTGCTTAGCCTTCTTTATTTAAAGAACTATTACCAGTTCCACTACACGCACTTTAATACGTTGGGATGCTGTGCACTTATTTCTTAAGTTTTCTGCTGTGCACTTATTTCAGCTTGTTTTATATGCTACTGAAGTTTTACCGCTCATATAAATCATTTTCTCTTTCTGTATAATGTTAATGAAATATTATCCTCTAAAGTAGGTAACCAAAACAGCACAACAGTCATGTGAGTGGAATAAGGAGACACTGATTAAAATTTTTGAATCTAGACAGTCTACGAAATTCTTCTCTTCCCCAAATGAAGAGAGTTTAACGATCGGAATATGAAGCGAGGCCACGTCATCCACGCCGGACCACTAAAATACGTGTTGTGCAAATTATGCATCCAAATCATTGTATTGCTAGCTTGCAGCGTGGTTCGATGGATAAAACATCAACTTCTTAAGTAGAAGACCGGGGTTCGATTCTTCGCGGGTTGAAGATTTTTTATTTCGATATTTCTTTCAAGGAACATTTATATACACTCACATTTATTATTAATAAGTGCTTTCTTGCACTTTTTTGGTTAAGTAAATCGTAAAATTGGTAAGCTAGGTTAAACCTTTAAAAAGTTAGATGTGGCTACATTTTTAAAAAGTTAGGTTTTGTTAAACCTTTAAGCAGATTAGGTTAACCATTAAATAAGTTAGGTTAACCTTAAGAAAATTAGGTTAGATTAAGTTAAACCTAAAAAACAGATATTACAACGCAAACTTTGATAGCGTAACTAGTATTGCTAACACTTGCATTCAGACGTGAATAGAGATCAAAAGTACGTTTTTTTTTATCCCCAGGGCTGGGGATCTCACAACAATATATTTACGGCAAAACTGACTTCAGAAACATAAAATTCTAGCCCACAATGATATATGACACGGCACTTTCCTATTTAACAAAATCAACAAAGCTTTAATATGGCAGACTTCCAGATGACGGTCGTAAAGACCATACCCTCCAACAGGTAGCACCTTGCTCCCAGTACCCTATTCCTAGGTATTTGCTTTCCATTTCTTTCCGGAATTTGAGAGTATAAGTGTATTTGCAGGCTTTTTTTTTATTATCCTCCACATACAAGAATCTGACTTTTATATCATCGATATCTCGCAAAGCTACAGCGATCGAGTGGTTAAAATTGATACTCACATACTAAGAATGACAAAAATTTAAAAAAAAATGACTCGTCAGTAAGTTTGCTTGTCAGAAGTAAATACACAATAAAGTAAATGGAGTAAAAATTTATAATGGCTGAAGTATTCAGTGTAGTCTCCCCTATTAATAAGAGTTTGGTTGGAATCAACCATCTTGTTCACACTTGGTACACGAATATGTGTTTCTAAGTTGAGTCTTGTTACCATGGAGATAATAAATAGTAATATGGTTGCAGCCTTGATGAAAGAACCCTATATAATTAGGGTAAGTGGAGCGAATATCGCCATGAACACAATATCGCCACTGAAGCGCATAATTTTAGTTTAATAAATGACCAAAAGAGTATATGAGTTGTTTCTTTGTGCATATGCTTATTGGTTGTCTATGAACACGGTGACGCACTTTCGGAACAGCTCTTTCCCATTAGTAGATCTGAAGCCTTGTTGAAAGAAGATACGCTTTGTATTTGAAACGACAAACACCTCGGCAAATTTTCACTCAAGCTTTTTCACAGAAACTCCTTCGTTCTCTGTATACCGTACAATAGTATGGAGTACAGGAAGGATTTATGAAAATAGTGCAATGTTGACAATACCGCCATTCATGCTTGCTAGCAAACAGAAACGTAGAGATGGATGCCGAACCCAGACGGCTACGTATGATGAGGAATTTCAAAGATAATTATAAACTCCCGAAAGAAACTTCTTTTCCCAAAAGCGTGTGGCTGAGATTTTGTGGACGTCAAACGTTCAGTGGCCAAACATTTATGACAAAGTGTTTAACCCTAAGGCAATTGTTCTGAAACGGAAATTGTTGGTAGAATGTTAAGAATCTTCCGAGAAAAAAAAAAAACTCAAAGAAAATAGGAAGATACATATAACGTAGATTCTGGATCAGCCAGGCAGCTAAAGAGAGATGATTATCAGTCTATAGAATGTGTGTATGGGAATACGAAGAAACGCCATCAGAAAGGCAATTTTTGTGATGATTGTGGAGTTTCATTGCCATCAAAAAGACAAAAGATCCTGGATTCAATGTATGGAATGCAAGATATGGTTCCACGAGAATTTTTATTCAGGGAAGTATTTAGTATGAGGATGGCTGTGCACTGTTAAAAATTACCATTCAAGTGTATTTTTCTACCTTTTAATAATGAAATTTGTAAGTGGCTATATTACATTCAGGTGCTTGCAATATCACCAGTTTAGTTAATGTAACAAACAATAATAATAATAAACTCTAGGTGGTTCCTAATATTAAAATTTCAATTGATGGTCATGTTAGTACAAGGTCTTATGTAGTTGATGTACTAGTTATTTTTTTCTCTCTGTGGCTGAAAGTGAACGAATTATTTCAAATATTCCGCTTTTGTGGCGATTTTCGCTTCATTTACCCTACACTAAGTCTGAAACTAATTGTTTTAACATTCTGACACGCACGAGAATGTAACTTTTAAGAAACGAATCTCATTGTCATAGAAGCGATAACGAGTTTAGTATTTCAATATACGTATCTTAAATCTTAAGAGTCCTGCTGTCTATCATCAAACTAATTTTGTATTCAAATGATTTAATTGCTCATTGATGGCGAAAAAAGTGAGTCTTGTTAGCGCGGAATAGCTGAGCAGCTGAAAACTCTAGTACAGCTAAAACTTGGAGGATTGTCCATCCTATCGCCGTAGCAACTTTTGCTGGTATCGGTAGAGCCGCTATTACATGATGCGTGAAAATGTAATTTTATTAAAGTACCGTTGTCATGAAAAACATACACCCTATCACCGCAAAACCATTAACAATACGCGAAAATTACTAGTGAACATCGGCCCAGAAACGTCGGCAAAGAAAACAAACAATGAGTGAGTGGACGCTATTATCTTTATAATAAGTTGGCAATACTGATAATCTGATGACGTCACATTCTAACTCCTAATATCCGCTGTATTTATACAAATCAAGGGCCAGAAGTTAAATTTCAGTCTAGTGTTTTATTTCTGATTTATCACTAAATATTAATTTTAATTAACATTGTTCGGAGTCGGGTTTGTACTCCAATTTGGAATTCCTATATCTCAGGAACGACACTACCAAACAAATTCAAAACCATGTAAAAACCTGATACATCTCGATCACTATATTCATGCAAAATTTCGAGGTCATTGTTGAAACGATCCACGTGTATTGTGCGTTCAAATACTGAACAAATAAAAGAATAAGAGTTTCTCGCTCAGCTCCATAAAGGGTTTTCTTATTGGTTACTTCGAATTTCTTGTTGTGTATTTACAATATACATATTTTGAATAGACTATTTGTTCCTGGAATAACAGCATTATTCACTCAGTCGTTCAGATATTTGTAGAACGATTTACGTCTTATATCAAGAACACCCGGAGAATATATTCGGGAAACACTATATCGGGATCGGGATTTATGTAGCGTATCCCTACAATATGCTTGTGCTATATTGCTCAGTTGTTATGTGATTAAGTGTAAGGTAAACGGTGTAACGTATAACTGAAAAAAAATGCATAAATAAAAAGACGAAATCTCCTATAAGTAACCCCAATAACGCTTTTCTTCTTAAATGTGAACAAAAAGAGCACATAATAATAATAATAATAATAATAATAATAATAATAATAATAATAATAAATAACTTATAGGTAAGCATATGGAAGTTGGTGTACTAGTTTGAACAGGGACCCGATTGGAATAGACACCAGACCTGGCTTTACAGTACTCTCCAAACATTTTAAAAGCATTAGTATATTTTAACTATATGTTTTGTGCTATAGAGTAGTATATTCACAACCAGTTCATGCATTTTTTCTGGAAATATTTTTTTTATGTTGTATTCTGAATTTTTAAGTTTCAAAATTGAAAGTAAGGAGAGAAGAATGTAATGGATGTACTCTGTTAGCAAGACTGGAAAAGAATTCAAGATTTGTAGAGTTGTGGGTAAATTCTGTCTGTATTACTCCACTTCTGCTCTCCAGTTCTGTGCTTTATTTTGAATATTTTTTATATTATACCGTACGCTTAGAATTAAAAAAAAAACAATAGCGCGAGGGTATACGTTAATATTTATAGCTAACTGAGTTAGTAATTTCATTATAACATTCCTTGGGCAAGCGCAACTATTCGTTTTATATTTCTGTTAGTAATTACGAATTCAAAACTCAAAAAAGTTGTGGCTCCCCGAAGCTATTTGTTCAGTATTAGCGTACAAATGTGTACATTTCTCTGTTTTTCTGCTATAATCATTATTTCAACAAGTGCTATCAACACTCGCTAGATGGAGTTGGTTTAAAGATTCATTCAACAACAACAAATAGTTTGATGTAGTTATTAGTAAACAAATACCAATAATTTCATAATTACGTGTTTCAGATGCTATTTCCAGGTAATGTTTTCAGTGCTTATAGCGACTTATGTAGTGCCCGTGGCAATAGTGTAAAATTCATGTTATGTTTCAAAACTCTTTCAAAGCCCTCTGGCGGTCGTGATTTGCATCACGTTAGACGGCTTCCGCTTGTGAATGAAGTGTGTCAATAGCATCAGTACGTATCACAGAGCGATTACAGCATTAATCGAAGGAAATGTCCATTTGAATTATATAAACACCTTCGGGTATATTATCATATCGAACTGACGTAATTAATTCAGGAAATTTTATATTGATTTTTTTTTTCCTATCAAAGGAACAACCAAGATGTGAGAATGTTTTGTAGGAGTTTAGCAAATTGCCTAGTGATTACGTTTAAAGTTCAAGACTTTTAATAATTTATTAAGTAATATATACCATGATGTAGTGTCCTTTAAGAATTCTCGAGTAAGTGATGAATATACGTTCCAACATTGTTTCATGTTTCATACTACGTCCTTCAAAACAGTTGTTGAAATCACCTCAACTTTTTTTTTTTTTAAATTTATTATTCTGAATTGAGATACTTTAAATCAATATATACAGTATGTTCTTGAAATAATAGCGCAAGATATTGGAGTTGATTTTTTAAAAATCAAATTCAACATTATACGTAGTTTCCGAGCTATAAGTTACGACAACATCGTTACAAATGATGTCATATTTCGACACATAATGACGTATGCGCTGACGGCTTAGCAAATCATTATCGAAGTAATCCCCGAAACATTCCATTTAAGTAACGTTTTAGGATAGAATCCAATGGCGAACGTTTGTTACTGCGGCGATGAACTTGCGAGTTCCATAAGCCATGGAGTTAGTTAGTATTGAGCACAACGTAAGAATTATGTTGTCAAGGAATTTAATGTTTGAATAGAACAAGCATAGGAATCCCCTCTAAGCTGCATTCGACAATCTTAAATATAACTTTAATAGGTGTATTGGGTACTACTTCATTTCTGACTTGTTGTGCTGACACCGCTTATGCCATTGCTTGTCGAGACATGACGTCACTTGAAACGATGCTGGCCTAACTTTGAGGTCCAAACTACGTATAATTTTGAATTTCTTCAAAGAAACATTTTTTTTAGTGTGAGAAATCACCCCCCGAAGTTTGCGCTGTTATTTCAGGGACACCCTGTATATAGTGGCCTGAGGTAAGATGTCCATCGAGATAAGATAACTACACTCAGTATGCTCTCTAAGGGGCTGTAGTAAATGTCTGTCACCTGGATAAGAAGCAAATACTTTGAAGAAAAAAAAATATTTTCTTAGCCTAAAAATAATTTCCTCCAGTCAGTAAATTGTTTAGGATCAAGTTAACTAAATTCCATGACAGAGAATAGTTTGACTTTTAAGTACTTGCTTAGACTGTATCACAAGAGAGCCTTGCGTGTGGCGCGAAGTGGCGTTTCCTCCCCAAAGGTGGGATAGATCCCCACTACGTAAATATATTGCATCAAATAAGACTGTTTTCATTGTTTTCTGGTTAGATACTCATTTCGTTGAACTCTTGAATAGAGTAGTTATACCAGGACCTTTGTAGTCTATGTTCGTATTCAATAGAATGTAAATGTCATAGCCTTTAGGTCGGAATAGGGATGGAGTGAGAATGTGGGAAAGAAGTCGGCCATGGCCTAGTCCATCCCAGCATTCATCTCGTTTAACTAAAGATAAGCCTGGATAAAGTTCAGTCAGTCATAAATGTCAGACAGAATACTAACTGAGCTACGGCCGCTCGGTACATGTTTAGTAGAATGTATGCTATACGTTAAAGTACTATTTTCTTATTTCACACAAAATGTAAACGTGCATTAAATTGGTGTATGTTTCATTACCACATGAGGGAGAGAAATCTGCTCTTTCAAGCAGATGTCATCACGGTGGACATTATAACAAATATTTTCTGAAGTGGTGCAAATATATCCATACTTGTTCATGTATTTAGACGTATTATAGATTATGTAGATATAAAGTTTCACATTTGAATTTCATTGTTATTGCCGTATATCTTAATGTTATTATAATGTATCAGGCTTCTTCCCGCAAATAACTGAGCACCCTACACTGATATAAAGGGGCAAGATGCACATTTTAGATGTTAAACCAAAAGTCCATATATCCGCTGTCTATAAATTTAGCTTTATGTACTTCTGTCAGTAGGAGCACGAATGTTGTAATGAAACCAGCTGCGTCTGTAAGCGGTGTGGTTTCATTAGACACCACCCAGTTTTCCTACACACACTTTACAAGCTCACAATATTGCTATCATAGCCTTCAAAATCCGTGTGGAATTGAGTAACTAAGCGATGTTTGACGTGACATTCATACGCATATAAGCAAATATCAAACTATAGATTCGTTTTCCCTTAGAAATAGAAAAATAAATCGGAAGACGAAAATTAAGATTTAAATATTGAAAAAGTTTATTAACCATAAAGTGAAAAATGATAATCCAATTGTTTTGAAATAATTCCCTCCACGAAAAACAATCTAATAAACACAAAAATCTCTGAGAATTAACTTTTCTGAATTGCTGCATCAAAAATCAAATCGCTTATCTCTGTTAGCTTACAAAAACTACTTTTAAGATGTTCCTTGTTATTTTTGTTTCAACGAAAAATCAAAATAACATATGTAAGCTTCAATTTACAGTATATTAATACCCATTCTTATGAGAAGAATAAAAGATTTGTTTCACTTTCCTCACATATTTCCCAAATATGTAAGAATGCATAGGAACATATTATATATAATAATAAATAATAATAAATCACAACCATATTCAATCCACTAGTGGATGAGGCCTCTCCCCGAAGGGAGGAGTTGGTCTACTGCTCCCACGCTGACCAGACGGGTTGGGATAGATATATTAACAGCAATTTATTACTCCCCCTCTTACTGCTACCAAAAATCGTAGTTCAGGCTCATGTGAGGACTTACTAATCATGAGCTAAATACCGCTCCTCCAGAACAGTATTGCCAATAAAATGGTGGACCAGAATGACCGCCTCATAAAAGAATTTAAAAAAAAATTAAAAAAATAGTTCTGCATAAAGAAAAAAACCCGCAGACATTCGTGTTCCTCAAAAAAAACTATTGGCGAAGAAGGAAAAACACACACCTTCTTCCAAAAGAGAACTCACATTCGCCTTTCACTTCGATTTTCAAAATTACAAACCACACTATAAAAATATATGTGCCACGTACCGTCGATTTCGCACAACTGAAGCCTGTAGCTTTACGCCACATGGACGTCCAAGTTCATGTATCAACAACCAATCATCTTACAGATACTGAGTCACGATTTTAACGAACCAATCATGCAATATCTAAACCCCTGTAGACAATAAATGAGGTACCCTCTAAGGCACAATTCCCCAGACATCATCATCCGAGCCATGAATACATCACTCATCTCAAATTATCAGAACTCAGTATCATTACAATATTTAAGCAAATTTTTACTGTTCTGTTTCAACAATGTTCTGTTCTAGTTACTCAACAATGGCTCGTAGACAAAATGTGTTGTATCTTCCATCAATCCACTCTAAGTAACCGGGATCGACAAGATGACCCCATACACCAAAGATAGGCTCTCTACCGCTGAGCCACCGCGACCCCCTCGTTCAGGTGTTAAAAACACACTAATGTGAAATAGATCCAAAAGTCAACAAAATTCATTTGATTACCTGTCAATCAAATTTAAAAATATATAAATAGTTGAAATCTGTGTTGAGTCAATTAAATAAAAACGAGAATATGTTGAGTGTTTGGTTTATTAGTATGGATAAATTGCGAACAATAATCATAGAGAGAGTATAGTTCCGGGTATCCGTTCTTTAATGATCACTTGCTATTTTTCTGTGTTCCCTTGACTATATTCACTGGTAGAACTGGTAATAGAAGTCTCGTCTCCGTGGACGGTCAAATTAATAACAGATCGCATTACACGATCCTGTCTCCAAGTCTCATGATAATAAATAACCATCTCCATATAAAATTTAGGCTTGTCAAACACTTCAGAGGAGTTCTCGTGTCTTGTACAGGGTGTTTCCGCTTTCAATTTATCTAATCTTTCAAGACTATGAACAACAGTGGTCACATGATCAAGATCTTCATGATTTTGAAACTGGAAAGGAAGCTGATCTTTGGAACAATACAAGTCAACTTCGCAACGAATGCCCAATTTTTCATTAAAAGGCTGCTGAAACTTGTGACAACTTGTATCGACAATTTTACCATCAACTATGGTTTGTTGTTCATAACAATGTGCAATTTCATAAAAAGTTCTTGAAGGAATAAAAACATTTCCCTTCTCCAATTCATCTTCAGTGTCCCAGAGTTCTTTCAAAGGATTAAACAAATTATTCCAACGTACGTTATTTCTAATATACTGTCCAAGAACTTTACGTTTTTCAAATGTTGTCTTGTACTTAGAGAAATCTGGTGGAACATCAATAGTACTAATGTCATGAATCTCGAAGTAACCTTTGATATTGTAACCAAGTCCCATTCGGCCTAGTATTAGTTTGTACTCTCGGTTACTACAACAGTTCAAAATATCAACGATCTTGGTTCCAAAAAATACTGATTCTTCAAGTGATTCAATATAATCATCAAAGAAATTCATGAAGTGTTCAAATTTGAAGAATAGTTTAGTTGTGACTTCAGGTTCGTTGTCTTTGGTGATCTGTCTTGTTCTCACTAAATAATAAGCTTGTTCCAGATCTTGTAGAATGTCTTCTGGAAAGAAACAATGATTTGTCTTCATGTAACGCCAACACGTGGCCTTCATAACATTAAGATCTAAGTATAAGATCTTCAGGACGTTGTAGAGAAGCAACAGAGAGAGATTTGCTCGTACTTCCAGACGCAACATTTCATCCCGCAAGACAGTCATTTCGTGATGAATTTTTAGAGTTAGTTTCTCAAATCTAGACTTCAAGATGTTTGAGGTAACTTCTAGAAAAACTCGACATACTGATCGTAATTTCATTATCTGTTTAAAATTTAGGAGATTAAAGATTGTTTCCAGGACTGTTACCGGGAGATCAATAATGGGAAAGTTTTGGTACCCTTGTTCACAATTATTGCCAGAATTTTCAACGGAAATTTTGTTTGTATCAGTTCCTTCAGCCATGATGTCGGAACTGATCGGTTTCTTCCGTATCCTTAATAAGGAACGGGAAACCGTGTTTCCCTAACCTATTGTCTTTTGTCCCAGTCAAAACATTTTTACTTATGAGTCAGCCATTTCTGTAACTAATTACTATTTAACAATTAAGCCCTACGTAACATACTGTAAACGGTATCTGAGAAGCGTTGTTATCGATTAGATCACATTGTTACTTTACTGTTGTGGTATTCATATGGATATAAATTATATATATTCTAAACATTGCATTTACATAGTTGAAAAGTAAGTTGAATAGTAGGTACGACACAGAGAAAAAAGTTTAGGATGGAACTGTAACGTAGGTTTGTCTGAACAATATGAGTTTCAACATTTCCCAGTGTTGTAAATTGTAACGAATGGAAATTTACGGAATGTAATACAAAATATTGACTCTGTTATTACTAAAGTATAGATGAACGTATCTGATAAATATAGTACCACTGATAACTTTATGAATATGGTGGTCTTTCTCTGCCTTTCTTGTGAAGTTCTTATCTCTGTCATACATGGTGGTCAAAACAAAACAAATGTTTATAATTCTGACACTAAACTTACCCTTGTTAATGAACACGAGAACTGCCCTTTACAGAAGATGTTAGACATGGTCTCCGTTGACGTCGATGCAGCGTTGTGCTTGATTTATCAAACTGAGCCACGCGTAGCAGCCTCTACCTGAGGGATGGCAGCAATAGCGTTTTTAATGTTCTCCTGTAGCTCTTTCAGTGTTTGGGGATTATTTTAGTACACATGAGCCTTCAAATCGCCACATAGGTAAAAATCACATAGAGAGAGAGTTCAGGCGATCGTGGTGGCCAGGATATTTAACTGCCTCTGCTGACTGTCCTCTCGTCACCGAACACCTCATGAACTCGTGACAAGGTTGCAAATGTGATGTGTACTGTTGCTCCATTTTGCCGAAAATATCCATACAGTCATTCATCTTCTGTGAGTTGATCCATAAATGGATTAAGCTGATCCAGAACATACCAGTGAGCATTAACAGTTTGGTGAAAGAATCGTGTTATGATTCGTAAACCGGGCATTGCGCACCAAACACCAATCTTAAGATTATGCAAAAGTTGTTGAGCGTGCTGATGAGGATTTGCTGATGCATAATGGCGCGTGTTCTGTGAGTTCACATACCCGGACAGGCTGAACCAGGCCTCATCCGAAGAAATAAAAAAAACTGAGAATTTCAGTCCTGATACCACTTCATTCCAAAATCACCGACAGAATTGAACACGCGCGGGTTTGTCTGGAAGCTTTAACCCATGCACAACAGAAAAGTTGTAAGGATAGAAATGCAGGTCCTTTCTGATAATGTTCTGCCACTACGAATTCTTAATTCCCACCTGCACAGATAGCCGGCGCTGAGATTTTGTCGGACTTTTTTGCAGGCTATCATTCACTTGAACAATGTTTTCTGGTGCTCGAACTTATATCGGATAGTTACGGTTTCATTCGCTACAGAGCCCGTTTCGCTCCGTTTTTTTTGCCACTAAGTTTTCCATTGCAGATTTTGCTGGAGGTTCTTCCAACACACTTCCATTCTTAAACTCTTGTGCAAAGAGTTCAGCACACGTCTTCCACGAATTGTGCTTCGCATAACACTCAACAATGAACACGCGCTGCTTTATCGTTAGCACAATTTTGTGTTGCCTTCACTGATCACTGAATACGTCTGCACCTCTCACTCAAACAACTGGTTGCTGTCACATGCTCATCTCCCGCATGCTCACATGTCTGTGTATTTTCCTCTTACACCCAATTGTCGGCCCAAATTTCCAATGATCTTTTTTCTGTTTAGATGACGTTTTCACGAAGTTCACTTTTTCAGGTCAGTTTTGTTTTAGCCACCCTGTATAACCTAATAAGGCAACTTTATCTAAGGTAACCTAAGCCCCAAGAAGAGCACAGTATTTAATTCCACATAATTTGAATGAATATTGTACACATTTATTTAGGTATAAATTACGTAACCTGCGATTAAGTGTAGAACAGGATATCTGACAAGTGTTCCATGCACAACTCTTTTGGACAATACACGTGAAACAATTAAGGCTTTTCCAAAACAAATTTCCTGGGCGTCTCATCTCACGCCGGTGCTTGTCCACTACAAAGCCAACATGGCATGAGCAGGGATCAAACCGCCGACCCCGCGCACCAACGGTGAGCGCTTTACCACTGAACCCCCGGCATTAATTTGTGTCTTTATGTTACGTTCACGTGGTTTAATATTAATTCCTAATACACTTAGCTTACCATGTATGTATGATCACTATTTGAAAAAGAAATCTTATATATTAAACATGAATGTCACGGTGTTTGTTCCCTCATCACGCCAAAACCGCTTGACAGCTTGCAGCTATTTTTCGCTCATAAGTAGATAATGCTCTAGCTTGGGAAGTTATCATATTTTTGTAAACCGAAAGTGATGGAGTATTAGTAGTAGTACGTTGCTGTTGTTCTATTTGTAGTAGCAGTATTAGTAGTAGTATAGTAGTAGTTGTAGTGGTAGTAGTAGTTGTAGTGGTAGTAGTAGTTGTAGTATTAGTAGTAGTAGTAGTGGTGGTGGTAGTGGTAGTAGTAGTAGTAAAAGCCACAGCATATCTGCACTATTTGGGCGCAGCCTTCCAAAGAGTATGGTTACGATAAAGATGGCACAGCCCCCAAAACTTACCAACTTAAGGGCGCAGCCCGCCACGTGTAAGCGATTAATGGTGAATGGCCCAATGACCATATTTTCTTCACCCCGCACCAACGGGCGGGCAAATCAGTTAGTGTTTGATAAAAGTGCTACTGTACAAAATATTCTTGAGATATGACACAAAATAAATTTACGTAAAATAACAAAAAAGCACCGTTCTTCTAATAGATAGGAACACTCTCAACATTTTAAATAGTAGTATTCGTCGCATTCTTGCCCTGGTTTAACACGAATCGACCCTTTTCGTGCTTGTAGCAAATAAACCCACTTAAAAATTATCTAGAAACGATTCCCTGTGTTAGTCTCTGAGCCGCTTTGTTTACTACCTTCCTTCCACCTCAGAGACTCAGCTTCTATGATACAATCTCATGTGATGTATTGTCCACGACAAATAGTGGTCTTATCAAAATTGGAATTTGGTTGTTGTGTGTGTCACAATACTCAAGTTCCCTTTCTGTACTGCGAAAGAAAAGAAAGAAACGTTTATTTCTGTTACAAAGAAATTGAAATTAACCCTCTTACACATTAAATAACAATCAACAAGTGTCATGCTGTGCGTGTATACAAGGTACGTTATCTGTGACGAGAGTTGAGGAGGAAAATCTGAATAAATTCACTTTCTTTTCTTATGACAGAAACTTAGCAGTTGTTAATAAGTTCCTACCCAGAGAAGGTAACAGGAGAATATAATTTTAAAACGAAGCATGCAAGGAATGCATATGCGTGTCCTGCTTTTTAAGATAGTTACAGAAGGTTTGCATTGATATTTCCGTTTCGTTAAAGAGAGCAATTAAGAATTTTTGCTGAAATTTTCGTTGTTCTATGTCTAATCTTATCTTTCCACTTTACTTGACCTATTTGGGACGTCAGTTAATTTATCTATGTATCTTTTAACTTTTTCTTGACCAAATTATGTGTTGTGTGAAGACCCAGTCCCCGTAGTGAACTCGCTGTTCACAAGTAATTGATTTCTACACATGTTACTGGATGGCGTAATGGTAGTGTTTCTTTCAGGGGTTACCAGCGGTATTACTCCCAGATCTCGGAAAATTATCCCTCCTTCGGCGAAAATTCTCAAGAACTGGAAACAGTATATGGAATCTAGTTTCATATGCCGGTATAGACACCAGAAATACCTCCCCGAACATGTATAATTATGTCCCCCCCCCCCTAGCTCAGAGAGGTTTCTCTGAAATAAAGGCTGGTTACAGGTTAGCCATACACACGCAAAACAGAAGGAAGCAATAAGTACCAACAAAGAAATTTAAAATTATTTTTAAAAAAAAGATAGAAACATGACCTACTCGAGAATTGAACCCCGACCTCCGATGTTCTACTAACTACGCCAAGCGGCGAACTAGAAATGAAAGCTTTCGCAACGTTATTTATATTTCATAAGACAGTTGAGAAGAACCCTAAGAGATGGCACCACAGTTCTTCTGTGATGCTCATGCGGTAAAATATGCGCATAAGAATTATTATGCGGGAAAACAAAACATAGAAATAACATAAGAAAAATGAAGCATAGAAATAAATAAAACAAAGCATAAAAAGAAGTAAAATAAAGCATAATAGAAAACTAAAACTATCAGTTTCAGTTATAGTACTTGAACATTTTATACAATTTAAACCTAAGACAAACCTAATAAACAATTAATTTTATATAAATTTTCCTTACTTTTATGTATAATAGAATTGTGCTTTAAAAGCGGGGAGACGAAGAAACATGAGCTTGATCACCAAATAATAATTTACAAGATTGGTGTTAATTTTAACTTTCTGTGTGTAGCCTCGTCATAAAAAATGACATCGACATGTCGTGATTGTGGTTCGTGACAGTGACTCCCTACAAAAATGATATTTATATGCAGGAAGAGGAAAACGTACGTCCATCTCTGCTTAATAAGATCTTCTATTTTGAATTAGAACTTGAAAATTCCTTGACACGAATTACATAAACGAATTCACCGGGAATCGAACCACAAATAGCTCATAAAGGAAGCAAAGGCATCAACCGCTCACCTAAGCAAGAGGTTCTCTTCCATATTTAAAATAAAGTAAAATTCTTCATATTGTATTCATAACTCATGACCTCTTAAGCACGTGATTTTTTTTTCTGTCGACTTAGCAAAATGGGACATGTGTAATGGTCACAGAAACACAGCTTACACATGCTCACAGCGTTCAAAACTAGAACGTTCAGGAGACAAGTTCATTGTTAGTTGAGTAAATGATAGGGATTATCTGCAGAGAGAAATTTTTGATTGGGTTTTTGCAGCTACCCTTAAAAAAAAGGTAGTAGATTCCAAACTGATATTTTTCTGCTCATGTTAACATACTAGATTTTTTCCATGTAAAACTGGAAAATGACAAGGAATTTCAAATATGGATCAAAATCCTTAGTTCTTTATCGCTTGTCAAAAATCTCTCTATCCTTCTTTTCTTGAACATTACCTTCAGCTTCATAAGCTATCAGGAAGAACAAGGCAAGGAATTCATATTAGTTTGGCGTGTATTTGATTAACATAATGATCACCTTTCTGACCACATTTTATTTGAAACTATACATTTAAATTGACTACTCAAGTAAAGCTGTCTTCAAGACATCTCATCCAATCATAAGCCAGAGATTTTAGGATGCTGTCAACGTAGTTAGAATGTAGTGCATATGTTAATCTTTGATACAGACGAATGGCGAAATCTTGTGCTCACTATATTCTTATTTATCTTTTCAGCTACCAACGCTGTAGGTAGAATGCAAATTGTAGGTCATTTTTCTTTTAAATATGCAGATTGTATCATCTAATTATAAGCTCTTCAAGTCCAGTTGTGTGTGTGTGTGTGTGTGTATGGGTGTAGGTTGCTGTTAGGGGTATCAAGTTTAGTAATTTTCTTTTTCTTGTCAGGGGAAGGGCAGAAACGCCATAGAGAGTGAGTGGATTTCGTACTTTATCGCACTGATAGCTTACGTATTGGATACGGTTAAATTTCGTATGTTAGAGTTCCTGATTTTAACTGAATACTTGTGCTTACGTAATTAGAAATTAATTTGGGAGGCTGTGTTCATTTATGATGTATTGTTCAAAACATGATTACTCCGGCACTACGATGTGTGGGAGATGTTAATGGAGCACTTACAACACTTGTTATTAAAAGTATGGTTTGTTGTCTGATCCTATCCCATGTACAGGGTGAGTCGAAAGTCAGAGCCGCCCTGATTATTGTTTATTCTAAGAGAAAAGAGGCACAAGAATGAGACTTTGCATAAAAGTAAGATGGATGTAGGAATACTTTCCTGTGATGTAATTAGGTCTATGCGCCATCTTGGAAGCAGCCATGTTAGATTTATCTTAAAAAAACCTTAAAAGAAAGATGGGTCATATGACAAAATATTTTACACTAGTTAGAAATCTAAAATTTTGCGTACATTCTTAGATCCGAAGACAAGACATGAATCTGTAAACACTTTACGCCGATGAGGTCAGTGTTGCCAATCTGGTATGAAATTTATTTTGTTTCAAATAGCACTACATCTCTTTATTGTATATTTGGTGATGATAACCGTCATATGTGAAGCACAGAAAGCAGTTCATAATGGTTCAGAGTCTCCAAATATCATGACAAAATTCATTTGACATCATAAGAAATGTGTTATTTCCTCCAGGTGTGTAAAGAAGAATATCCAGACGAACCAAAAACCAACTGAGTTGTGAATCTTCGCTACCATTTGGTCACGTAGCGACTCATGAGGTGTAAAAATTTGAGCTTATGTTTTTGTATAATCTTTTGCTAAACCAATCTGATGTATACGTTTTATTTTGTAGGAAGAGATAACCTCTAAACACTTTTTGCACAACTTGTTTCTTGCTTTATTGCAGGCTGAGAAGATAAAATTTCAAGAAAGAAGAATAATCCTCGATAAGATTATGCTGGCTGTGAAAGGAGATAGAATTATACAAAGGAAGAAGCTACTGTATGTCATTATTTGTAAACTGTCAGATCTTCAGTCATATATAATGAAGAGACATGTAAATCAATTTTGAAATATAATGTTAAAGAAAGTAGATAAGTGTCTGTACGACCGAAGCATGGGAAAACAGTGGAGTTGAGATCCCTTGCCTCTTATACCACCTTGAATTTCCAGTCAGGATCAAATTCAGGGAATGTGGATAAAGCTTGACTATGCGAGATAGCTACAAAAGTCCCAAGACCAGACTTGTATGAGAGAATTCTCCAAAGGACTGAGAGAAAAATATATGTGCAATATTAGTGAAGCGTTACCGCTACTTTTGGAAGCAGTTTTGACAAGATATGAGTATCAGAGTTTTTAAAAAATCAAAAAAACACAATGTAGAGCTGTAGTACTCCTATATTGATGTTTTGCACAGTCTAAGAAAACGTGCTACCCCAGTGCTACGACGATTACAGAAAGTGTACAGAGCTTTCACTATCAAACGTTCAAGACTACAATACAAAGCCTTGAGAAAGTACAAGAAGATAATGTCCCAAGAAGAAAAGATCAACCCAAAAGGGAGACCTGGATCATATTAAAATCCGCCGAACACCAGTCAGAGCTAAATGGCCCCATAATCTACTCAGGAAGACTGATGTAATGATTCCTTACAGAATTCTGGAATGGGTTGGAAGTGATTCTTTGTCTAGCAGTATACATGTCTCCCTAGTTCAGTTGTAAACTCAGATCTGATTCCTTGTTCCACCACAAATGTATACGTTATCTTTAAATTCGTGAATTTCAGTTTGACCATTTTCTATTCTTGGTTTTATTTCTCTTTCATTTTATTTATATTGCAAACCAATTAAAGTTAATCGCAACAAAAATTGCAGAATGAAATGGCGAAATAAGAAAAATATATCGACAGCAGTTTCGACCAAAAAGAATAGAACAGGAACTCAAGAATTGGAAAGAATTCGATAAAACCAATGAATTTAATCTAGATCTGATAAGATATCCGATTCTTAGCACACTAACATTCTCAATGATTTTTGTCGATCACGTTTCCAGAAATCGTTTCTTTTTCACGCTTTGGCCGTTACCGTTTCTCAATACGCCTTTGTTCAGTTCCAGTTGCTAACAATACAGTTTGTTTTCGTAGGGATTCCCCAAGGATATCAGGTCGAAGCATACGTTAGAAGAAAAGAATTATAGTTTTCCATTGTATTTCGGTAAGAGAATGAAAACTTTTCAAGGAAAGTACTGGCTATAGTTTTGATATCATTAAGAATAGAAATGGACATAACATTTAATTGAAGATAAAAGATTTTTTTTTACATTATTAAACACATTCCTAGAATTGAATTCTTTTTTATTTATGGCTCAAACTGGTGAGAGGTATGTGAGAAGGAAGTCCACCAGCACCTAATTTGAAGGTATCATTCCGACATTATCTTCTATTTCGATTAAATTTACTAGTTACATAGAGTATATAGAAACGTATTACATGTTGTTATTTCAGGCTACCATTACTCTCAAATGCGTTGCTTGATTTTTGAAAAGGGGTTTCTTTCTCTTTTTTTTTTTAAAAAAAAAACAGGACTTAGATTCGATCACTGTGATTTTCTTACATTTGTCTGGCACATAGATTTTTAATTAACTCGCCGATTTTAATGAAACTTATTGGCAGAAAACATTCCCGTTGAAGTATCTTTAAGCTACATATAGCAAAAAAGTTACTGGCATGGTACCACAGTAAAGAACTTAACCGATACCCCTTTTCTTCCTGTAACAAAATCGTAATCTCCGAGGGACGTCACCCCTCAAGCGTGACAGGATTATGCCATAAATAAAAGTGAATAACAATAAGAACAAGAGAACGGACTTTTTATTACTTACAACTGTTGCTGAAACTCCCTGAGAGATTTGCAACCAGGATTACACCAAATAATTGTTGTGTTGCCCACCGACAAGGATAATTTCAAGAACTGGATTTTATTTCTGTGGGTGCATGCAAGAACACGATAAGTAAACTTCTGTAGTTTCGAGTAAAACATGTTTAAAGATCGGGACAAGCATTGTCCTTTATGAAAGATTGTACAGAAACGCTATATTTAGGTCAACTAAATATTGTTTCTGGACAACCATTTTGTTTGAGAACATAGCTGGGCACTTATAGAGTAATTTGGGAGTGTAAACTATTTTTCATTTTCAATGTCACTTATCAGATTCTTGCATGAACCCAAAGATTTACATGGTTCCTGCATTAGTAGTTGATTTTAACAGATATCTAAACATTGCACTAAAATTGTAAAAGATAGAAATAACTTTCCCAAGAAAAATAAACTATCCTCAAAAAATACTAAATAATAAACAATAATTACTATTTTACTGAAATGTTTTAGATACGTTTTTAAAAGGAAAAGTTCATTTTGTTTTTATCTAAATTATATGGAGTTGAAATTGGATTCTTGACTGAAAGTGATTCTAACATTCATAATGAATAATCGTGAAAGAAACCAAGAAAAACTAATGCATTATAACCAATTTGTAATTTCCAACCCGAGATCTTTCAGTTATAATGTAAACATAATTTTGTTAGGAAACCAACCTTAGCTTTTGGCGCCAGTAAGAGAAATACTTGTAAATTACACGTCAAACATTTCTTTGTGAACGTTGAAACAAATGTTACCTGTATCGAGGTGTCACGCCAAGCCTAAGAGAAGAAAATAGTCATGCCACCATTCAAAGTGAAAAAAAAACTGCCTGGTGTTTTAGTCAGTTTCAGCTTTACACTGAAATATTTCTGCAGTTTTTTTTTTCTGATGTGAACATTGCTTTGACATTGTAATAGTTTAAAAAAAAAGTGTACATTCGAAAATTCACAATGGTGACAGCTGAGTGTTTTCCAGTTACTTATCTGTTTGTGTAAAAACTGACATTAAAAATAAGGGAAAATGAAAAGCTGTTAGACCCTTTTTAATTTTGTGGGTATAGAGTACCATATTCAAAATGTCTGTCCATGTTTCAAACATCCCCAAACATGTTAAACTGTATGAACATTTTCAAACTTAAATTTAATAAGATTTAAAAGATAAGTTTATAGCAGTTTACCGAGGATCGAAATGGGGATCTGGTATCACATGTCAACGAGGGTATACACACACCGTTCCGACTGAAAAATACTCCTACACTTCCGTCCTTTATAAAAAAAAGTGTAACTCTCAATGTCCGCAAGTTACACAATCCAACCTCATTCTTTTTATTGTGAATTATTTAAGGAAAAGAGCTCTCCTTCCCGTCTAGCAAAGCTCAACAAGCAACGTTCTCGCAGTAGTTTTCTAAATATGCATGAATTCCCAAAGATTGAATAACAGAAAAAATCAGATCAAACAACAAGAAAGCTAATACAGAGAGAAATTTAAACATAAACAAACAGAAACTTAAAATGACGGATGTCAGTAAGACAAGAGATGGAGAAGGAAGATTACGCAGAGAGAACAGGAAGAGGAGAGGCGAGAGAGCAAGTAGAAATTTAAGGAAACAAAATGTAGGGAAGAAAATAAGGAGCTAAACTCAAAATCCACTTGTTCCCAGAAATCTAACAGTGAGAAAATAGCGACTCTTGTAGTAGGTGAGAGCGGGGCGAGAAGACACCTTAAGCATATGTTGAGACATAATTCTTGTTCTAATCACAAGATGAGAATAAAAAAGCTTCCGTTATGAAGTTCAAACCTTTAGCCACAAATGACTACAATTTGAAGATCAAGGGAATCAGACCTCTGACAAAAAATTAAAGAAGTAAAGAATATGAGTGGTCTTTTGTATTCCTTAGCTGGGGTTTGAAACGATGTTTTCCTTTAATGCTCTGTGTCAACACAACGAACTCTCTGTGATAATGCTACAGGTCATGAATAATTCATTCTTAAGCATTACAACCTTATTGCAATACCGATTGCTCTACAGTAGGAGTCTCCAACCTACGGCTCGCAGTCTGACTGGTCCTGAATCAAGTCCAAAATTACATTAATTAGATTTAAAAGAAAATAACAAGAATTTGGTCATTATTTTTAAATATTCAAACAGAGTGCAGATAATTATTGAATTTCTTGTTATTAATACAACCTGCAAAAAAAGTTAAAATATTAAAACTACTATATTACTATTTTGAGTTCATTTTTTTATTTAATGTAGCCCTAACCCTTTTCTTGCTTAGCCAATTCGGCTCGCTGACAAGAAAAGAAAAAGCGTTCGAGACAGATGTTCTGAATAAAATCCTCCACACTCCATCCATGGTCCCATCCGCTCCAACGCACTTGTTTCTGTCTACTATTCGTTTTACCCTTATTACTCAATCTTCTTTCGAAGTGCACTGGGAGCTTCCTATCATTACTACGAAATGTTGTACTTGTTCAAACGGCATAATGCATATCATTGTACTCTCTGTACTCGAGAGATTATATTTAATAACTTAGTAACAACATTTAATAGTACTTTTCTCGAAAGCAGAATTTTCTTTCTTCTCTCAGAAATAAACTGCAATCTTTTTTCGGTGACGCCATACACAACTGCAGTTGTACATGCTGGATGGCGTCATACTATACTGGATTTGCTGCTGCATATGACGTAAGTAACATTACGCTGGACCTCCTCGCCCCACCGGTCCTCATCATCCCGCTCACATACGTTATGTGTGTACAATTCAAAGGTTTAAACTGATTGAATTGAAACTTAATATTTAGGTCGTAAACTTTCGTCAAAGAATGATCCTCAGATTAACATTTCAAATCATGACAGTTATGAGGCGCATGCATTCTTCGTGAGCACAAGGTCCCGGGTTAGAATCCGAGGCGAAGGGACATTGAATGTAGTAGTAAGGAGTTAATCTTAACCAAACCACTAGGTCGAGTAGCACATACCTACCTTCCCAGGTTATTAATGTAAATCGATTATAACAGTAAAAAAAAGTGAAAGTTAATACTCCGCTTTTCACGAGAATTCTTTAAGGATCTCACTCATTGAAGGCATCTATAACCAAGGTTTCTACCGTCTGGTGTGCCTCGAAACCAAAAAGGTTGAGAACCCCTACTGTAAAAGGATATAAACGCAAAGGTTTCAGCAAAGTTCAGCCACTTTCGGCTTAATCACGTGATGGAAACGTGATCTTACAAGTTTCTTTATTTTTTCTTTATTGAAATTAATGCAAATGTTTCACACTGCAAAACAACGAAGGCAATTGATTGTATTGATCGTCCCCTCCTACTGCATCTAACAATAAGATAATTGTTTGTTTCATTTTTCTTCAAAACTCTTTTGGCTGTGCGTTTGTGTTGAATGAGGCATTAAGGTACCTCGTTATTCCGTACGTCAATGAACTAGGCACACTCTTTATTTTACCCATGCATATATATATATATATATATATATATATATTGAGAGAGAGAGAGATCAGAAAATATATCCCCTGAGAGTAGAGAAAAAATTGGTTACATCAGTAATGCTATTCACGTTGGAAACTACAACTCTAAAGATCCTTTGTCCTGAGTACATTTGATTTATATAAACTTCAAAGTGCTTTCATTGTTTAAGGGGAGGCGAAATGTAGATAAGTCTTCAATTTCCACTTCGAATACGTATTTTATTTTCCCTTTGGATGTACGCCATTGGTTTATATGTAACCGGAAATAATTAGCAATCAGTTTCTATTTTTTTCTCAATGCAGACGTAAAGGCGTAAAGGCTTCTACGAATTATAAGAAAAATCGATTCACGGACATCAGTATTTACGCATTTATTTATTATTAAGATTCAGATTCAGCTAGAATTACCGAAAGTAAATAACGTTACTACATACTACATAAGATTAAATTAAATTATAAAACGATCCATAACACAGTAAGTAATATATAAAAGAACACGACGATTATAATACAGAAGAGGAATAAGTCACATATTTATATTTAGCGCTCGACGAAAAGTATTTTCGAATCCGAAAATATTAATATGTGTAGAGGAGCGCTACGGTATACTTAACCTACACTGTAAAAAAACAGCATCTTTGACTTGTAGGTACAAAATTCAAATTTGGTTCCCACAATTTTTGAGAGGCAGTGGCGAACCCAGGGTTGGGTTTAGAAGGGCGATTCTTTGCCTCTCAGTTCTTGGGAGGGAACAGACTAATAGAGAAAAAAAAAAACAAGGTAAAATATGAGTCCTTGTGCCCGTCACTGATTCTAAAAAATTGTGGGTATCCAGTATTCAAAGGTACACTTTTTGCAGTGTGGGCGTGGGAAAACGAAGCAGGATGTTATTTGTGGTTTTCCGCAACGGAACACGAAAGTAACCAGTTCTGAGCTTCCCGTTACGGATCTTGTAAAAGTATCTTCCAGCTTGCGACGAGAAGAGGTGACGTGGAGGCCAAGATCGGATAATGACTTGGGTTTGCACGGACGGATGGTATAGCAAGGAAAAGGTTTAGAAGATAATCGATACGAGATACATCAGAAACGTTAGCTATGTTCCAAACTTGGGAGCAATATTCAATTTCTAAAGAAGATGAATGTTTTGTGCAACAAACCCAATGAATGAAGCTCCTTAATTACAGTAAAACTATAGAGAAGACCAAGTAAGCGGTAAGAACCGTTAGTTATAGAGGTCACGTGGTCTGCAAACAAAAGTTTTTAGTCAAATACCACTCCAAGATCATTTTAAGAAGAAAGTTTACCAATAGCATTATCTTGTTCTTCAGCAAATTCTAAGCTTTCTTTCAGTCTACTACCGTAACACGAAAAACTCTGCGAAATTTTCTACTTATGCATACGGTTTCAGTACTTAAGAGGAATGAAGAACTGGTAACACTGAGTAACCAACAGTAGAAGAAAGTAATTTCAATTCTAATGACGCTACAGCCTTTTCATATGGTATTTGTGTACTATCCGAAACCCATCTGTTACGCAGACTAGTTTACTATTATCACAGAGAAGCATATAGAGATTTAGCATGCATTCAAATATGTGTACGCACTTCTTTCTGGCTTCGGAGAAGTTTCTTCTTTCATTGATAGATGTCTATGAGAGCTCAATAGTTCATTTTCTTAAATATCCTGATAAATTAGAGCTTACTATTGGTTCGTACTGCCAAATTTCAGCAAACAGGAAATTCTGAACCAATCACAGTGTTTCTCTTTAGTTGAATCTTAAAGTAAATAAGATGTTGATTTCAGAGACCTCTACCGGTGAGGAAGTAAAGTTTCTCGATGTCAGGATGAAAAATGCGTACACATATAAGCATGAAGGTTAATTCTCTATACACTTTACTGTTACTTTCAGCATCACCACAATTAGTACTGAAATACCAACTTGAATTCCTGGTCGTAAGAACACTGCTGTATTTTTATTGTACTTTCGAAGAGAAATGCTTTTTTTGCTTTCTAATTTCAAGTTTCGATATTTTTAGTATAAGTAAACTAAAGTTTTTAATTTAAAAATCTTTGAAAGTGAACTGTTACAATTTTGATGCAGATGATACTCATTGGAAGTTGTAACGGAAGCGAAAATTTGACTTTGTTAACATCACTAATTGGAGAAATATTTGTTTTTACACTTTTCGGTTGAAAGTTATAAAGTAATTTGATGTTGGTTTAACAGTGTGAGTGGATGAGATAAAAATGCACTCGATCAAGAATGATATTTAATTTGTAGTCATTTCTTTTAGAAGAACTGTAGCGGAAAAAGATAAAAGGAAGATTTTTTTTTTTTTCAGGATGGGAAGACTTCTGTCTCATTTTATGAGAGTAAAATAGTATCTTATCATTTATTTTTACAGAGACGGGGAGGAAGAAGACGAGAGAAAGAGAGAGAGATAGCAGGGACAAGAAGAGAAATATAAAAAATAGAGAAAAGGGGAGAGATAGAGGCAGAAAAGGGAAAAGAAAGAGATATTAAGGAAGAGAGAAATACATAAGGAGAAGAAGAGAGAGGAAAGGAGGGAGAGGGAGGTCCCAAGCGTAGACCTGGTCTAAAACTTGACACGAATGATCTGATTGACCCGGAGACTCGTTTCAGCTCTGGCTACAGGTGACCTCACAACATTACTAAAATAAAACAGAACTGCAATGAACTGACGTTCCGCCTGGACAATGAGTGCTTCTTCAAATACGTACACCGAGACAAGATACTAAAGATTAATTTTTTTTGCTCTGATCAGTATAAAATTAATATGGAAATCACAGGATGTTGCTAGTTGCATCAGAAAATCAAGATTATTCAAAGTTGAATGGCCGAACCTCGTTGTAATTTTTCGCTTTTAATATAGCTCATAAAGACATTTACCAACAAATCGTATCAAAATCTGGAATAATTTATTTATTAAAGAATTGCACACAATTTCAGTGATAAGATACATTTTTTTTTTAATTTAGCGAAGGCATACAAAATCATGACAAACAATAATTTTAGAAATTGCAAACACATTTGAGACAGCTACATATTGGCATGTGAAATTTGCTACCCAAACATTTTATACTTCAGAACCTTGAAGGTGTAAATATCGGTCTTGCTGCATATGTATATTATTTTAAGTAATGCAGCGTCAATCAATTGCAGAAAAAGAATTTGCAACACCGAGTTAGAACGTTCGGTAGCATACCTCCTTCGTAATCAGGAGAATCCGGGATCGATCCCCGGTGCAGACCATCCTGACTGAAGTTTTACTCTTTTTCTCATTGTCACACCAGGCAAATGCTGCGAAGGAACCTTAAATAATACAATGAAACTCTCTCTCCCTCTCTATGGCTTATGGAACTC
Organism: Lepisma saccharinum; assembly: GCA_022664845.1. Classification (NCBI taxonomy): domain Eukaryota; kingdom Metazoa; phylum Arthropoda; class Insecta; order Zygentoma; family Lepismatidae; genus Lepisma; species Lepisma saccharinum. Next base: position 141,167 of record JAGDQP010000361.1, read on the forward strand.
GCAAGTTCATCGCCGCAGTAACAAACGTTCGCCACTGGATTCTATCCTGGGCAATATCAAGCTAGTTTTCATCACAAACACATACTTCTCGAAGATCTCTTCTAATATTGTCCTCCCAACGACGTCTCGGTCTTCCCAATGGTATTTTTCCATCCGGCCTTCCAACCAGGATAGAATATAATCTTTGTTTTTCCTCCATTAGAGCTACATGACCTGCCCACCTTAGTCGTCGCGATTTCATTATTTTTACAACATCTGGTCAATCGTACAGTCCGTGGAGTTCTTCATTATGCAGTCTCCTCCACTCTCCAGTCATCTCGTCCCGTTTCGGCCCATATATCTTTCTCAAAACATTATTTTCAAACACACGTAATTTATGTTCATCTGCTAGGGTCGTACTCCAACTTTCGCAATCGTAAAGTATTACCGGCAGAATAACCGTTCTGTATATTTTTAATTTCAATTTCCTTGATATTAATCGTGATGTTAGAAGTTTTTGGACTGAATAGAAACATGCGTTCCCCGATACTAAGCGACTTTTTATTTCTTCCGTGTTCTCATTTTTGCTTGTTACGTATGCTCCCAAATATTTAAATTTGTTTACTTTCTCTATGACCTCATCCCTAATTCTTATGTTTTTATTTCCTTCATTCCCTGTGCTTCGGCTTGTAATCATGTATTTTGTTTTTTCTATGTTTACCTGTAGACCTATCTCATCGCACGCTTCTATTAAGGTATCGGTGTTGCTTTGTAGTGCACCTATATCGTTCCCTATTAAGTCTACATCATCCGCGTATACGAACAGTTGATTCAAACCATTCAATGATAGTCCTTTTTTTTCATTTAATTTTTAAAATCGTATATTCTAACGCAAAGGTAAACAGTAGTGGTGACAAGGCATCGCCTTGTTACAATCCGTTGCGAATCTTGAAACTATCTGACATATTATTACCTATCCGTACTCTGCTTATGGGGTCGCTGAGACACATCTTTACTAATTTAACCAATTTTTTCGGAATTCCAATTCCTATCAGGATACTGTATAACTTTTCTCTTTTGATAGAATCATATGCTTTCTTGAAATCAATGAATAGCTGATGAACCGTCCCATTGTATTCCCATTTCTTCTCCAAAGTTTGTCTCAAGGCGAAAATCTGGTCCAGCGTGGATCTATTTCTTCTAAATCCACATTGGTGATATCTCCAATTATTTCATCTACGTATACACTTAGGCGTGTTGACAGAATATTACTTAATACCTTGTAACAGGTCGGAAGTAACGAGATTCCGCGGTAATTATTACAGTCCGATTTATCGCCTTTTTTGTAAATCGGAACTATTATTGATGTTTTCCATTCCTTTGGGAGGTCCTCCTTTCTCCATATAGCACTTATCAATTGATGTAGTTCCTCGATTAGTGCCGTTCCTCCTGCTTTAATTAAATCTACATTTTCTGGGGAAAAAAATCTTTTATTTCCAGAGGATGTTTGAAATATATTTAAGTGGTTCAAACTGGGGCTGGATCTGTGATGTTCTGGTGGTTCTTTGTCTACGTCCATATTGGACATATGGTGGAAGTCACTATACACTTGAACCATCAGGACTATACATTAGGCCTCTCGAATAACAAGTGCTCCGTTTTGTCCACCATCGCACTGATAATCCAACTCCGGACTCTCTTATTTTTCAGGACGATAACTGTTCACTGTATAGTTCCAAATATCTCTGACTGCTTCACAGACCATGCGGAGGATTCCTCATATCATCCCTAGCCATTAAAGTGATTATTTTCACCAAGTGATCAAACAGAGACAAAGATATCCAAGGAACCTGGCCGGGCTTCGTCATCAGTTTACAACGGAGTGGCTTCAAATTTATGTTAGTTACACACCCAAACACACACATGTAAATTTCACCCCTCATAAAACAGCGGCTGTGATTCGATCTAGTGGAGGATCAATTAACTAGTAGGTACGTTTTTTTTCTAAAGGATCCAAAGTTTTGTCCGGCATGCTTATATAAAATCAAGTAATATGTTTTGTACCAATCATTGTCATCACTACATGCGACAATAAGCTGATGGGAGCTTGATAATAACATTGAAGCTTTGGCGGGAGAGGGTTTCACAACATCTTTATTATCTTTAGCTTGTTACGTTGCCATTTGCGATACGTTCGAGAATTTTCGTACTCCTACACAAGGTCTGAATAGAACTGTCTCGTTGCTTTCCAGATCACTGTAGTGGTCATGAGAGATCATTATATAATGTCTCCTGTTCTCCGCTCTTCTCATTTTATAAGTGTACACGCAAGACCAACTCCAACTTTGCTCCCCTGCCAATCATAACAGCCCACTGCGACTCCTGAGAAAAACTATGTAAACGTGTGAATCCCGTAATATGGTCATCATTAGCCATCCTCTACAGAATTCAGGGAAGCGAAAGTTTGTTCACAAGTCCACTGAAAGAGACTGACCCTACACCCACTTCACACCTTTTTTCTAGCAAACATACTTATTCATGCAGGCACATACAATGTTATAACGAGAAAAAAAATTTTTTTCCTGAATTCCTAAGGGAGGGGGGACCATCGTACAAGTGTACGAGAATATTGAGTGCTCAATGTATTCATAGTTTAGAGTTGAGTTGTTGTTGTTGGTTTTTACTTCTAATTTATTTGACCCAGACTTATTTGAATTTGAATTTATTTATGGACTTTTCAGGCTCAGGAAAACCTCTTTATACCTTCTAAACTTCGTTGCATTACTTGGATATGGAAAACAGCAAGTTTGGCTGTTTATACTCCTATAGCGCAGCGGCTAGATTGACACACTACAAATCACATGGTTTGAGGTTCAAATCCCGCGGCAGATAGCTTCAGAAATTACAAACTGTACCTGAAGACGAGAGAAGATGAACTCTCTAGAAATTTCGTAGGAGTCAAAAAGTTCCGGTTAAATATCTCGGTTAGAATGCGTTTTTTTTTTTAACGGAAGTGACAAAAAAGATGAACAGAGTTATCGGAAGAGCAGGCAAATCAAAATGTGGGGTTCCCTTCCCCAAAGAAGAAATTAAGTGGAGATAGATCAGGGAACCTAGACGGCCATTCAATGGCACCTCTCCTACCAACGTTTCGTTGATAGCTCTGTTGACTTCCTGCAACTTTCTTCTTCAAATTTTTTTTTTCAACTAAGTCTAACCGAGACATTTAGCCGTTCCAGAATATTTGACACTTTTCATCATGAATCTATTTTCTTTGGTTCTGTGTGGCCGAAAACACATCGTACAGTTTTTACCAGGACATATTCTGATTATTTTTTTTCTGTAGATACAGAATTTGCAATAAAAAGTGGTGATTCCCATTTGCAAAATCAATATTGGGACCCACACAAAGCCGCACACAGTAATTTTGATTGGCCCGCTCGTCCGAAAGTTGTGCCGATCACTTGTAACTTTTTTCTTTCTTACAAGCTTTCAAAAAACGCATTTTAACCGAGGTATTTAGCCATTCTGGAACTTCTGATAAGCACTGTAGATACGAGTATATAACCATGAAAACAATAGAAAAAAGTTCAACTAAAAATGTATACGAATAGACAGTAAGAATTGTAAGCAGCCTTCCGTCAAAAAATATTGTGTTACAGTTCGTCTCTATTTTATGCAATGCGAATATATTTACATTTTAATTAAATATATAATTTCGTTACAGATATGTCGTTAGTAACTTGAAGGAGTAAAATAAAAAGTATACATTTCAATATTGATAAAAAAAACTTGCAAGGAATTCCGTTTTTCAGAATTTATTAATTAGTTTCCATCCTTTCAACAGAAGGCGCTGATATCGCATTATGAAGAGATTTCTGATTTGTCAGGAAGTTGATCTTCTCTTCATTGTGTACTCTCTGAAACTAACAAGCCAAAAACTCCATCATCAAAAAAAATATTTTATACTTTCCCGTCCTTTCAATTAGAATAACCTAATTAGTACACACCACAAGTCTATGCTTATTGCTAGTTGCTTCATTATGAAGGAATCGTAAACAATAGTTGTGAAATACAAACATCAGAATTGGAATAAGAGCAAAGTTCAAATGTAAAATAATAGCAAGAGAATTTTTCTTTAACCTTGACCTTCAAATATTGCTTTTAATAACAGAAATTAGATAAAGTTCAAAAAATTTTAAATAATTAACTTGGTAGTTTTTTAGTGCTATAAAATGCCGTACAACATTTTTTTTTTTTTAATAAATGGGAACAATTTTCTCAGTATCTGGGCATTCTTGTTTACTTTCCGTTTTTGGCAGAGTGCATCTGATTTTGAAGCGAATAGCCCGAGTTCAAATCCCGACCAGGACGCTGAAGATTCTTCTTTAGTGTTCACATGCACTCAAACCACCTATCAAATTGAATTTGTGCTAGAGTGTCCTTGGTACTTCACTGGTCAACGTGGGACTGTTCACCCCAGCTCATTTTGTGACGTAGATAAAGAATGTGTGGAGCGCTACCTCCGCATCCCCCATGGGTGCGCGGCTGTTGCGCACCTGTATGTATTTTAACATGCAAGATTCAGTCTGTGACTGGTTTGAATCTCGTACCGGGAACTCTCCATAGATGGTGTGTAGTGGTATCCGTCATGCATGATGGCCGCAGAATTTCATATTAGGTTGGAAGTTTTTGAATCCTGTCACGTACAATGACAAAAAGAATTTCGGTGATAATCAGACACACTTTACTGGAATTACAGATGACAAATAAGCACCTAAATAGACCAATAGCTTCTGCATTTTTCACCTTCCTTGTTTCGACAGCGACTAAATGTTCTTTACACGATGATAGTGATAACGATCATGAGTGTTCTGCCCGAAGGTCCAGGGCAAGGTGAACCAGACCAGAGATTAGCCCAGGACTTTCAGTTTGGGGATGGGGTCTAAAGACAAAATTGGGAGGGTGTAAGTAGAGTTTTGCATGATTTCTATCGATTTTTTTAAGTTGGGGGGTGTTTTCGAGGATTTTGGGGTGACACCCCACAGGAGGAGTCTGGCGGAATCACTGAGGTGAACCGTTGGTGGTTTGCCATTACCTTTCCCCGAATATTGAAAACTGGATCTGCATTTTAAACTGGGTTCTGAAGCACTCGTTTTCCCACAAGGTATCGTACACGCGTTCCTTTGATTACAAAGCAGCAACCAATACCACCCGCTTACGGTGAAAACAACTTGAATATTTCGCTTTAAACCACACGAACTAGAAAAACCGAACCGAATTATGAAGCCGCAGTTTACGAGATCCGTTTTCTTCAGATTACAATATAGGTCACTATACAATATTGACAACAATTCTTGATTTTTTTTTCCAATATTGTTTAGACATATGATGATACTCGAAAAATGTAATATAGAATAGTCCAAGGGAAGTTGCTCTTAGGATATTTTCATTGTCAAGCATATAACAAAACCCTCTCTACACACGCAAGACATTCATTTTCTATATACAGTACCAACAATCAAATATTTCCTCTTTGTTGACTTAAATCTCGAGCTTGATTTACGTTGACGTATTCCCTTTTTCTGAAAATGGTCTTCAACATTTTCTTTCTTTTGCGAATGACGTAAATCTAGATATCGACAGAAATACACACTTCTAACTGCATTTAACAAACAATCAACTGCATCGATTTGCAAACGATCTCCAGTTCTGTTGAGGAACAGTATCCTTCCGAGAATACAAGACAAGAAAGGAAGGAAAGGAAAAAAAAGAAAAAAAAAAGAAGGAATGATTATTCTTAAGAAGTTTCTTTCACGCTAAATTTTCAACTGGAAGAGAAAGAGAGAGACAGAGAGAAAGGGAAACGTCCCCGCGGACGGGTTTTTGCACTCTCTCGTGTGCAAAAGAACGTCGGATGTTGAGGTTTGATTACAGGCAGTCAGCGACAGAAGAATATGCTGAAACGGATACAGTGTTTCCATCTATTGAAGTGTTTCACTATCGATTTTAGCATTCCATATTTTGAGTTTGTGTATGTGCCAATGTCTTTTGTTTTGTGTGTGAGTGTGCATATCTATTTTGGACCCTACTACTAATTCTCTTTTCAAGAAACAACCTGAGCCTTTTTACTATCAAAGGCTCAATGACTCAACATGAACATTTTCCTATTCATTACCGTTAATGTAACCTTTCTCCCCTACAGAAAAGCGCAATCCAAGTCAATGAATGTAAAATCTGATCTACGACTAATTTAGACAAGAGATTGTCGTATCAAAATTATTTGAAACGATAATAAAGAAAAGATGCATTTATATCAATCGGTAATAAAGTAAACATTGCTCATGCGCAACAAAGACAGGAATGTAAAGATATTCTAAGTAGATGTTTGAAAAAAACGGAGAATTTATAGTTGAACGGAAGAAAACAACAAATGCATTAGATTTACAGATGATATAGTTATTTCTGGAGAGAATGAGACACTGAATGATGTGAGGAACACAAAGGGAACGGTAGTTTAAACAAATTAAATCACAAGCAACACGAAAATTGGAAGAGAAGAAGTAGAACAGGAATTTAATCAAATATATAGGAATAAGTGAAGATATGAAGTGTGAAAAAGATATAAAGCCGGCAATAACAATAGTGAAAGAGGCGTTCACTAAGAATCTTTCCTGTGGACCAATGAAGAAAAACTTAAGGGAAAGATCAATAAAATGTTTTGTGTGGGATTACATATGGCACCCGAACATGAACTCTGCGAAAAGAGTGACGAAAGGACATTGGAGCATTCGAAATGTGGGCATTGAGAAGAATGAGGAAGCGCTGAAGAGAGTACGGGAAAGACGAACGATTCTTCAGACCGTGAAGAAGAGAAAAAGAAACTGGTTAGACAATTATTTCATACTAAGAAATGCAACTGCAGAAGCAGAAAGAGGATGCAAGTTCTTGTTAATGTTAAGGAAGATACGCTAACACAAAGAGTAAAGCACAACATCGGAGTGTATAGAAAGAGTTCAACGTAAAGGAAGTTTTGCTGTAGTCCTGATCCTTGAAACCCAGCACCATGGTTTAAAAATAAGCCATCACGTTTACAGCAACCACTAGAAAAGATGCTGCAACTTTCAAACCGTCATTCGTTAACTCAAATGACAACAAAATCGCCCTGAAACTTTGAAGCGACAATCCGCACTTTGATATGCATATCGGATGTGAATGTGAAGATAATAGTGAATATCCGAATGGAATATGTGAAATTTCACAGAAGTGCAGATAATACAGAAATAATGTGAAAGGTTGTAGTGTCATCCGATTTAATATTACCAGATAAATTGACACCGTCGAGCTTAAATCTGAAATCAGTTTCTCTCTACCTGTTTTCGTTAAAGCGATAATGTGCATTAGAAACTAAGTGCAAATAGTACATAAGCACCGTACGAGTACTGTCCACACAATGGAAATTTTGGTCAGTGAACCCAAATCTGAAGTCAGTTTCTCTACACCTGCTTTCACTAAGGCACTAGCCTGCATTGCGGAGAGACAAAGGAAAATGGAAAGAGTACTATTTTGGATCCGTTGAAAGAATTAAACAGTGATGTTATCACTGTAGTAAGCAGGGTCACTTCCTACCGTATATGCAACCCGAAATATACTTCCGTTGTGCTTGGATGCATAATTAAAGGGGTAAGGAAAGACTAAAGTTAATGAAGAGTAAGTGAGCGAGTGGGAGTGAGAGAGAAAGAGAGATTAAAAACAGCAGTATAGTAAGCAAATCGCAGCTTCTGTCTTCTCTAACAACTTTTTGATTTTGATAGTTGGCAATCCTAATGTAAGAAAATTTTACAAATTGGTACGCCAAGTTTTCTCCTCTCTTGAGTGGCTGAACACGATAAACCAGACTGAAGGGAAGACATAGATGAAGAGAAACAGAAGATAGCAGGCAAAGAGAAGAGCGGGTAATCTCCTCTTCTATCGATGCCTTAGATATTCGTCCTGTTTCTCCACAGCGATCGACGATTTTATCTCGTTTTGTAGTTTCCCTTAACATACAAACACGTACGATCCTACGAGAATTAAATTATTCTCTGCGTTCGTCGTTGATTTAGCGAGTGTGTGTCCTTTCGCTCCTTAGGTTTCTATGACGTAAGTCATCGATGTTTTTTCTCCTGATTTGTTCATTTCCATGCTTGTTTGCTCAATCTACATTGGATAGTCAAGTGTTCAGCTTGCTTCAGAAGTTTCCTTTTTTATACAAAGTTTATGAAAGAGATACAAGAGACACGATAAAAAATTATGTTAACGTTTTCCTTTATTTAGAATACTGTAAAGATGAGCTTTGGATTGGATTTATCGGCAGCGATTTTATGTTTGGATTCAAGAAGAAAATAATACCGATCGACATAACAGTCCGTAGTCGGTAGAACAAAGCTGTCGTGAATGACACCACTTGATTCTGGAAGACTTTCTTATACTCTGCGGGGGAACAAAAGGTCTAGGACATTTGTCTCCGTACCATAGTAATATTCTTCTAGTGTTTAGGGAAATCCTCGAAAACCAAAGACAGTGTGTCCGACAGCAAAACACGCCCTTTCTCAGTGTTTCAAGCTGAAGTCTGTGACCTTAATCGTTAGACCACGGGAGCAGAGATGTCGAGGATTTAAATCAAGATTTTTTTTGTTGTATAACCAAGGATTAGATTGGAGAATTGAGAATCAGATCCTAAAAATGCAATCGGCAAAATGTGTAGGTAACAAAACACAGCTGACACTTTCGGTGACTCGTGGTGACCCAACCATAGGTGACCTGGTGAAACATAGACCAGGTCGAAACTTGACCCGGTCTTGACTCAACTAGTGACACGCTAGCTGATTCGGTGATCCCTTGACCTAAATTACTACCACACTGACAGTGACCCGGCGACCTAATGATCGAATCTTGGCCCAATTAACCAGGTGATCCTGTCTAATCCGATTTTGACTTGGTATTGTATTGTTCCTGTGATTCAAATCAATCAATGTTGTCATCAGTAAGATTTACAAATTATTTGAGAAAAACCTTTCCAAGAGGAAGTTATTCGCACACCTCAAAGCGTATTTTGTTGTTGTTTTTTCCATGTTATATGATATGACAAATTGAAGCTATTACCAAATGTTTGTTGATAAAACTCAAATGAATGCTTCGTTTATGTGTTTCGAACAACATATCCAATCTATATCAGGTTGCGGTAGTAGTAAAATCAGTACAAGTGGTTATCTTCTAATATACACACTAGGAACAAATATCGTAGAACTGTGATAAGCATGATTGAGCTTAATTGACTGTACAAAATAGCAAGAATATGGTGAAAATCTTCCAGCCTTGACCTCACAAAAACAATCTAATAGCGATAGTACAGCTTAGAGAAGCTGAGCACCTCTTGTGTGTGGTTTGTGAGTTAGTATTTCTCAATTCAAGAATCACGGAAAATTTTCAGAAAATACCGCCATTTTTTTTTTTTTTTTTTTTTGTGATTTACTTCTGTACTTCAAAGTGATCACGAATGCCTTAATGGTATAGAAATTGAGCCCTCAGAGACAGAAGAGAACCAAGTATCAGTGGCGGAAATAGTAGACTTTTATTTCAATTGTTCAATGAAAATTACTATACTGAAAAATAATTTTTTGGAGTTGATTCTGCACGACGTAACTACGACCATATTCAGGACTTAACATTTGTGAGAGTAGAAGGTGACATTCACAATTCAAAATTTAAATTAATACGAAAACAATGACGTGATGGTATTCGTAAAATTGTCAATCTCAACTGAGCGCCAATTTAGAGAAAGAACTTGACATGTTGAAGAATTAACGTTTTTGAAAAGAATAATAGCATTGTGATCGATTAACCCGATGGAAAGAACAGAATTGTATTCCTCATGTATGGAGGCGCAGATCCTATTGAATTAACGTAATAGAAAATGCGTTATTCTTAGCAACGAACGTCGACATTGTAACCACTCTGTTGGATTTCATTGTTATCACTCTCCCTCTTCCTTTTTATCACTCTCCCCGTAGTCCACCGATAATTGTCCAGAATTTTAAATCGGGAATTAAAACATATGCGAGTTCTTAGATTTCCTCAGTTTCGCAGGGTGAATACCGGAATGATACCTTAATTAAGACCCTAGCTTCCTCATCAAACCTCTCCTCGGAAAAATGATCACCGAAGGTCATCTCTCAGGCATGTGGTGACTTCGGGTATTGTAACCTGTCCACCCTAGCGTTCTCGAAGGTGATTGTAAATAGAAAAAAAAATATGACAAATTGTAAACAAAATTAACAGAAAAGGTAAAAACTTCTCAGAATGTGTAAAGTGACTGTGTATCCACCTTTTGTCTAAATCCGTACGTGGGTAGTTACACGGCAAAGATAAAGTTTAAAGGGCAGAGCTATACTATTACAAACAATAGACCTATCAAATTAATTAGCAGCCTGTTTGTTTAAGTATTTTTTTTCTTTTTCTGTCCCATCCTCCCCTTCTTTGGCAAAGTTTGTTTAAAAAAAACCAATTTGTCTACAGAGTTAGCTGTTATGAGTAACTTTTTTAATGACTCCGATAATATATTAAAAAATGTTTTTATTGTCGATAATATAGCTTCTCTCTCTCTCTCTCTCTCTCTCTCTCTCTCTCTCTCTCTCTCTCCGTGCGTGTGTTGGGGGCAGGAGATGAAAGTAAACCTATGCAACCAATCAATCATCGTATCATTGGATACGTTTGTAAATTGTTTGATTGGTTGAACACGTAGGCGACGTATAGTAAACATTTGTTTTTGCTCTGCTGGTGGTTTCAACTCATTTTAAGTGACAAGTTCATTATTTCTTGCTTCATTCTCAATTAAGCCTGAAGTTTAAAGGATTAAAACCAATTAAACGAGTGTCTACTAATTATTATTGAAATGTGTTCTTTTCATGATTACAACCTTTGTGTTATAAATCCGGAAATCATTCCCTAATCTCCACTCCACCAACGTAGATATTTTGTCCAATAAAATACCAAGATTTAAATTTGTTTATTCTATTTATTTATTGTATTTAGTATGGGCTGAATTGAAAACTATAGCTTAAGTCTGTTACATGTCGGAGCGATGACGTTCCTCTGCAAACACATTTCCTCGGGTAAGGATAAGGGAAGTACCTAAATTGAAGTTCAATCCCTGCTTTCGCCTGGTGGTACCTGATTTTTACCATCTTTTCCCATCTGACCAAGGATTAAAGTATCGTTGTTATAAATATGATATTATTTTTATGGTTCATCACTAAAAAACATGAATTACGTGAACTAAAGGGAATAACTTCAACATGTACCTCAAAGCACTATTGTTTCTTGAATTCACCACAGCAGTAATTTCTACCTTATTCTTAATAACGTTCACCTTCAAACACTAGTCCCCTTCACGTCTCCTAGATTTGTTTCGTTAACGCAAGATTCGCAGAGGGCAGCAGCGCATATCCTCTGGAGAAGGAGGGTTAAGAGAAGACTGTAGAGAAATTAAAAAAGGATTAAAGTGCTCATCACGTTCCTTCTGAATGTACTTAAAAACATAATCCGACATATTGAGAAAAAAACAAGCACAAAATACCGTTGAGTTCTATTCGTGGAGTACGTTTATTGTGGAGTGCGTTTGATGACTATTTTCATTTATTCTCATCAACAATTATAATTAAAATTTATGGCAGAGCGTGTATAGTTATATTTTAATATATTTTTACTATAAAATTAATTTTATTAATAATTATATTGTGTAGTCTATAGAAAGAATATGGCTTGGTTTTAATTTCTACTTTTCATTGATTTTATAAATATATATTCTAACAATATTAAAGTTGCTTTTTTAAAAGATTCTTAAAGTATCCCTTTTTAGTTTTCAAGTAGAAAGTTCTTAGTCTTGGTTTTTCTAGGTTCGATCAGTGCTGTCAGATTCCTGTCACAATATTTCCCTCGAAATACTAAAAAAAAATCCCGTTTTGTGGAAAATTTCCCGATTCTTTAAAAAAAATCCCGCCTGCTAAGTTTACTTTCAAATGCCAAAAACACTTGACAAAATTCCCCGATTGTTTATCTTTTCCCGTTTTACTCTTCGTGTGGCTCCGGTTTTCCAATTTTCCGGGAAATTTCTGTACAGAGAAGGTCTCGAAAGTTTGGAGAGTAACAAACTCATGTCCATACTGGCGGAAACTTCCTTCAGAAGGGGGTACAAAAACTGATGCTCCGTTTAGACCTGTGAATGAATGAGCGTGAAATTTCGTCTAGAAGTAGCAGAGTTATTGACGTAACGTTTGACGTGCTAGTGTTACTCTTGTTTAACTTTGAACATCTCATCGGAGGTTGAAAAAAATATCCCTCGTCTTATTCAGCTATTTTCAATCCATTGTTGGATGAAGGTTTCTCCCCATTAATTGTTCCCCAGAAAACTTAATCACCTGCTATCCTCATCTATATAACTCCTAAGAAATGTGATTTCATCTTTCCAACGTACTACTCACTACACAATGTGTCATGTTTATTTCTTAATATAGCCAAACCTCAACTAGCATATAAATTTAAGAAGTAGACAGTTATCTTTTGCGGTATTTTGCTAAATTATGATGTAAGGTGGATATTCAGTGACGCTCTTAACATGTTGTTCCCATTTGTGTTACTTTGTGCTGGATTTAAAATTGAAGGTTTCTGTCAAAGAATGGGATAAGCCACATAACCAATAAAGAAGTGTGATTACTATTTAGTTAAATTCCTCTGACATCTGTTTGCGATCTGATAATCACTGTTTGTTCTCGGATGGATTCTTGAGGCGTTAGAGTCCATCCGACATCAAACAGTGATTATCAGATTGAAAACAGATGTCAGGTAAATGCAGCTAAATAGTAATCACGTCTTTATTGACTACGTGGCATATCCCCTTCTCTGGCTGGTCCCTTCAATTATAAAGAAACGGAGGTAGAGTGGCCTAAATTGTTAAGTTAACGTGGGGTATAGATGATTGTGAATCTTTTTATTAACAGAATAGTAGCTCACAAAATCATGACGGACAAAAACAGGTCATTAATTACTAAAATGCACCTAAAATACTAAGTTTATCAATATGCTATGGAAATGGGGAAAAGTGGCATAGTCTCTTGCTTCGGCGAAAGGACAAGAAGATCGTGTGCAAAAGACAAACAAATAACGTCAGTCATTGCTCCACCAATAGCGCAAAGGCTTAATTTAATTTGACAATTATTATGATTTCAATTTTATTTTATGTTTGAAATTATTTAATATCGTTCAGCTAACTATTAGTAAGTTCTTCCCTTGAAACCAGGAAGGACATAAGGTTTCGGAGAAGTATCTATAGGTGTCTCGAAATTTCCACCTTTTCATAAATGGCGAATTTGGTACACTGCAAAAATTGACTGTGTTAATTAAACACTTTTCGGTGTCCCGAAGAAACCACCACTTTTTTGTTAACACAGTTTGTTGTGTGATTTCGGTGATTCAACACTATGATAATAATAATATTATGTTGAATCAGCACTAAAAACATATCCATTGTCTTGAATCACCGAAATCAACAACATTTTGTTGCGTTGATTTTACACAAACAAGTGATGGTCGCCCTGGGACACATCGAGAGGAAAACAAACAGCATAAAAATGTACAAACACTATATTGCTAGTATTTTGCAATTAGTCTAGACGGAACGTGGATTTTTCTGTCGGTATGTGATAAAAAGAGATCAATCCATCATCCATGTGATGACAGTGGTCGTTTTTGGCTGAGAAAGTGCATGTGCGGAAAAATTTCCACTTGACTTCATGGTTCTTCTAGGTTGCTACAGCAAAGGAAAACTCCCCCCTATGCAAAATAAACAAAATGGTGAAAATCAATGCCTATTCCCGGAGAACATCCTGAAGTCGCCTTTACCGTCATGGCATATCATCCCTATACGGTAACTACACATCTCACATCGTAATTCACTAGAACTAGGCGAGAAGGTATACTCCGCAATCAACGCCGACTCGAATGGGAGTGAAACGGGAACTAATGCCATTCTGTTAACAGACATTCCTGTAAACTCCCTTGATGTCTCCCCCCATGGATTTCTGTGGGTTTCCGTCTTTGGAACAAGCCTAGGATGTATGTGTCCTGGCAAGAGGAATGGGCATGATCAAAGTGTTCTGGAACAAAGTCTGTTGTGGAAACTCAAATGCAGCCTTCACATCGAACACACCCACTAGTGGCATCGTGAGATGAAATGACTTTCAGCTTTTGGAAAGCATTTTCTTTAGATTCTGGATTAAGTAATTCGTTTGACAGAACATTAAACATAACTGCTATCCAATGCTAGCTATTTTCTTGAATAGCAGTCTGCTTTGGAAGGGAAAAATCTTGTAAATCATTTACACAATATAGAAAATGAGGATTAGAAGTAAGGATAGTACATTGATTACACATTAGCTGGAAATTGGTGAGTAGAAGCTCTATTTCTTATAATAATAATAATTAAAATAATTAAATGGGCAGACAAACACAGTAAATAAGCCATATTCTGTTACAGAACGTTCATTATTTTGCGTCGAATCAAGGAGCACAGAAACCTATCACCTTAAGCTAATTTCAGTTCTACACATGCATATTGTATACGACGGTCTAATACCAAGCGACGTGTAGAGACTGGCAACGAGAACAGACCAAGATAATGGTTGGTAATTAGTAAGAACACTAATTTGTTACATAAAACCAACAACAGATAAAAAAATGCAAGTTTTTTTTGAGAATTTGATTGGCCGAGACAGGAAGGAAGTTTTAACTTTGCTTCTCAAGTTACGTGCAAATGCAGAAAGTGCATGTTGCTCTTCTTATGAATGAAACTAACCCCCCCTTTTTTTGCGCATTAATTTACAGGAGCTTCTATTAATGACCTCTTGCCCTGTAGAGAAGACATGAGTATCAACCTACACAGTATTATCCTCTTTGCTCCCACATTAAAAATCTTCTGCACGCTAGAATTTTTATGTAAAATGATTTACAAAGCTCTATTTTTAAAATGAAGCGCTAATAATTATAATATATAGGTAATCTAATCGCTCTATTTTTTCATTGACTAATTGGCACCTCTACTTTTGGTCACATAATACCAAAATTATAGAACAACCGTTCCGTTGTAAGCAGCAAGACCATTACGACTACACCTAAAGATTTCTACGAACACTGCTTTGACTTGACGGTTGCAAGTGTAACGTCAGTTGACTACGAAGATATAGAACGTCAGTAAGTAAGGAAGTAACATCTGTTGTGTGTGTGGTGAGATTTTGTTGAAAAACACACTTCAGAATTGTCAATATTTAAAACTGGTGCTACTGTTTCCGGCGGAAACAGTTATAGCACTGAATCTTTTTCCGATCCACGAGTGATTAAATTACTGAGTATGAATTTTATATTCTGTATCTTTGGTTCGTCAATAGGTCCGTACTACTGCTCGTTGCGGAAGCTCTCCTATGCAAGAAAGCCAACTTTTGGTTATCAATCTTACAGAAAACATTCATTCAAGCATTTTTTGTCAAAACAACTTTCCACTATTTGAAACTGAAAAGTAACCTTATGAAATCGCTCTGTTAGTTATATGTATTGTCTTATTTACTTATTGAGTCATTTGTAAATTAAAGAATGTACAGTTTTACAAGCTTAGCCGCTTCACAGTTTCAGCAATGAAGTCATCAGCCAGAGCGTTTCGCAGAGAAGCCATGGTGTTTATACTATGAAATATATAGACACAGAAAACGCTGAGTCAATATGAACGATGTGGAGGCAATTAGAACCTTTGTTTATTAGAAATCAGAGCTTAGTCACTAGAATACGGAGGCTCGGTTATGTGTGATTTATTACACAAAACTTTGTCATATAAGTTCTTGGACTGAAACTATATTTCAGAAGCAGTAGCGTTCCAGTTATTCACGGTTGATTGTAATGAATTACGGGTTGTGTGTTCCATTTAATTGCTGACATGAAAATAGTTCTGCGAAGTTTCGCTAGGTTCTTCCGCTGGCAGAACGGTCCATAGCAACACACTGTTTGTTGTAGTGGGGAAATTTTCGGTGGTGAGAATCGATGTTGGAGTGGAACAATAGGCGAATATTAAGTATTCCGTTAATCTAGGTAGGATAATGAGGAGGACCTATAACCTTCTTTATCAGAACCACGAATTTATTTATTTAAAAACAAGAATTCTCACAAAATTCTGAACCAGTGATTCCGCCAGATCCTCCCCCTGTGGGGGAGTGTCACTTTCAAAATCCTCCCCCACAACTAAAATGTTTACGGTAAAAATTCGATACAAACCGTGCAAAACTCCACTTACACCATCCCAATTCTGACTTTACACCCCCCAAACTGAAAAATCTTTCGGAATCCCTGTTCTGGAAATGTTTGGCTTTCAGCTTCTTTGGCTTACTGGTTAGAACAGAAGGGGGGGGGGGGGGCTCAAACTGTCGTAAACGGAAGGTTATTAGGTGGTGTCCATAAAGTTTATAAAAAAAATATTAACTTAAAATATTTAATATTGTCTCATTTCAAAAGCGCGCCAAATCCGCAGCAAGTAGAAGTGCTCTGTTTTTCTACCACTTGTAATTGAGTGCAGAACTTTATCATCATCTCACTAGGGTTGCCAGGTCTTACGTTTTATTTCTTCTGTAGAACACTTTCTTCCTACTTTGCTTTCCAGTCAAAATTTCATTTTCAAATTACCGTGAAAATGTAATTTAATGTACAATCATAGATGGATCTGCCGCGAATCAACTTTTATTTAGTGACGGTTGACAACAAATAAGAATGCAGTTGGTAATGCTTCAGGTTTATGACGTGGTTTTAATTACGTAGATTTGAGTTTTTATGCGAAATTTATTTTTTATATTGTTATTTCACTACATTGTTCAAGGTGCCACCCCAGTACTCAACTGGTCTAAAAGAGGGAAACCAGAGATGGCTGGTACCGGGGATTGATCCTAAGAATTCCTGATTATAAACACGCTACCGAATGTTCTACCTCGTCCGTATAATTATTACTGGCAATACAATTATACAATTCTAAATATAAGTATTGAAAATTCAGTAATGTTACTTGGTGGTACAGCGAAAGTATGAATTTCGGTTTAGTGGTACGCCAGTCTAAAAGTTTGAAAACTACTGGATTAGAACACATTCGGGAATATGTTCGATCCGCATCACTTAATCATAGAGAACAAATTGGGTGAATAACAGTGACAATAATAATTATAATGTAAAACTGAATAATGGTTGATAAAATTATATTTTTGTTAGAATATTCCTGGAAATTGAATGAATTTCTCTTTTTAGGCTTCATCGGCAAATGCTGTGACCGTTCGTCTGTCCGTCTGTCGACAAGTTTCAACTCAGTAACTATGAAGGTGGTTGGAATGGTATCAGTGGGACTAGCTCAAATCCGTATCATTCATCCAGATCACAAGAGCGGTGCCAGGGGTTGGTTGAGGTGTCTTTGGAAAGGTTTCGTTAAGATAAGCCAAACCTATATCGATTATGCACATTGCAGGAGCGGTTCCAGAGATGGAAAAGGGGCAGTTTATAACTTAGGAACTACTAGGGTTAGAAAGATGGTTGAGGTGTCGTTGGAAAGATCACGCTGCAATTTTTCTAACGGAACCTTGATCATCCAAATAGAATGCTCACTTCTGAAGAATATCGGTAGCAAATGTGCACAGCCTCCCACTGGGATCCACCTAAACTTGTTAATGCTTGTAATGTTCCATATAGCCAACTGGCTGACTTCTTTTCATTTTTTTTTAAAGTAAAATGTCTGAAAAAATTAGCAGTGAAATATATAGTATTATAGTAATTATTCACAGGAATGTTTTAAAGACATTCAATTGTTTTAGTAAATTTATTATTACAAAAATAGTTTCAAAATTGGAGATTTGAAAGTTTATTTATCAAAATGAAACCAAACTGAACTCGAAGGGAACTGGAAGAAAGTTACCACTAAAGATATGATAATGAGAAATAAGAATATTGTTTCACAAGACACTTGTACTGTATTTCATTTTCTCTTTTCTTTAAAACAACTGCATGTTTTCACTTCTATGGGTCAACGCTCTGGCAGGACACACCTACCAACACCGTAAATTTGAACAAAATGATGTTAGCCAAGAAATATCATTCTCATTGTTTGTTACCTTGATAATAGATAACAAATCCAAAAGAAAATGTGATCTTTTCTCACCTGTACAAGACTAGTGTTAGAACAATTTATGGTGTTAATAGTTACGGCTACAGTGCACGCATACAGATAAGTCAATAGATAAGGAGACTCCTACGAAAGAAGAAACGAATACGCCCTCAAAGTGACCATTTTTCTAGCACTTCTCGTCACATAACAAGAACAACAATAGTTCAAGCGCTGTCATGGCCTTTCTACACGATAAAAATCGTGCAAATTGCCATTTTTATGAGAAATTAAACACTTTTGTATTTTTTCTTTTTTGTCTTGTGCTGAAAAATGTCAAGATATACAAAACTGCAACTTTTCCACCATGTTTCAGCCGCATTCATGCACTGGTCTAAACAGAGTACCAGTGTTTGTACCCCCTCCTCAAAGAGAGTTCCCGTCTGAATGGTAAGCCTCCGTTCATGAAAGTCTCCGTAACATGAGTCCGTTCTTGTAAGCTTCGACGCCATGTCTGTACAGAACAGTCTTTCATGAACCGACTTCCGTACATAACACATATTGTCCGATGAATTTCGGTCGCATTAAATCCACCAGCTTGAAGTAATCACCTTCGCGCTTTCGGTGGAGCAAGGAGTGAAGTCATTTTCTTGTCTGATACACACACGAATTTCATCCCGAGGGTATTGTTTCAATAAGAAGGAAATATTACTAATATTATGTGCTCCCATTGGAACCGACACTGCGGTAGCCGGTGCAGCGGTTCCTTGGGCTGTCTTCTTGCTCCAAACCGCCGTCTAGCCGACAAACGTGGCCTTACACGGTTAAAATTAGTTGAATTGCATTGAAGACATTATCAGCATCGAGGTACAAATATACAGTGTTTATGAACTACACCGACAAACTTCTGGAGGCGATTCCTGGCATGAAAACAATACGGAAGTTCCTGTGACAAATTTTCGAAATGTACATAGTTTCGGAGCTACAGGCTACCAAAAGCGTGGGAGAATGATTTTTAGAGCTTCATATTTCTAACACCACTTACAGTAGAGTTGATGCAGTATGATACGAATTATTATTTACTTGTCATTCGCATTTCGTCATTTATGCGCATTTCGATACATAGTTACTTCAGAGAATTTCTGGGAATCTCTTGCGCGCCCATTGCGGAATTTTGAAATATGTATTTTTAGATAGTGGAGATTAGAAGTCTATGACGGTACCATGCCGCATGAGCTCTAATGTTCGTGGTGTTACAAATATGAAGCTCTAAAATCCCACGCTTTCGGCAGCCTGTAGCTCCGAAACTCTTGTAACCAAGCAACTACATATTGGTTTCTTCTAGCGAGTCTGTTGCAATGGAGTACTTGGGTACAGGAAACAACCACAGTATGTTTCAATTGTGTCGAATATGCATAGTCAAAGCTTGGTGCGGATACGTCGAACTGAATGTAAGTAGTCAATATTCAATTCTTAAATTGATTGGCAACACTGTCAACTGTGGGACCTGAAGTACGTCTATGACGCGTCCCAGTACGTACATACAAAGTTTGATCCTAATACATTCAACGAGAAGGGAGCAATTAAAAATTATATTTTCTGAAATTGGTTGGAAACACTAACAACTGCGGTGCTGGAAGTACTCACATGAACTGCAACAGTACCTAATGCACATGTCAAATGTGTGTAAATCAGTGCGGATAAGTCCAACGGTATCAAATATGAAATCTAGATTTCTTAGATCATTTGGCAACCCTGACAATCTACGGTGTCTGCATGACCTGTCCCAAAACCTAATGAATATGTATGTCAAATTTAGTGTAACGTGTAAATTTGTATTAATAAAGGCTTTTCTACAAGTTGAATTTTAAAATAAGCTGGCAACACTGGCAACTGGGATGTTTTAGGTCGGAGAAACCCAAAACTTTATTATATTGTGTTGAATGATGTTTAAGCTAAGTTTGGGGAAGATATGATACGGGGAAGAATATTTTCCAATATTCTTTTCCATCTTCAAGGTAGAATAAGATATATTAACTTCCTCCAAACCATCGAAATATTCCTCTTTGTGACGCCTTCCATGGTACCACAAACCTCTTATTTATTATCCACATTATAAGCACAGTGGCATTTGTTGCTTTCACAAGAGTCCTACTGTCTTAATCAATCTCCATATTAGTCCCTGGGCAAGATGATGACTGAGACACTGCTTATCACCAGTCGCACATACGCTGAAAATATGTGGATTAAATGTTAGTACCGAAACGTTATTTTAATGTTGTAAATGTACCGAAATGTCCGCCTCTTCAATAATGTTTGAGAAGAAACAAGTTGAAATTAAGAAGCGTAAGATGAAGAAACGGGTTCAGTTGGTCAAAAACAGTGCATGGTTGCTGTCTATTGGTGTACACATGTAGCTGCATTTTGTTCATTACTTTCATCATGATATACAGAATTAATTTTCCAACAGTAAATAATTCAACCGCCTGCTGCATGTATCGAAGTTAGAACATTCCATACTCGTCGTTGGTAGCTCGACATGTTACCCCTAGTCCACGGAGTCACCTTGAGATTCATTCCTCTTTTATGGTATCTATAAGAAAAGGCAATCTCTTGAAAGCGCCACAAATGCAGACGCGTCGTTCCACCATCATGTGAGAATAAGAATAAATATTTGTTGAAAAAAAGTTTAAAATTCAATCTGTTTTCAACATACAAATGAGAACATGAGAAACGTAGTTAATTTTATTCTGTTCGCTTTTAAGCACCATTTTTATGCAATTAACTTGGAAAGATAATCTAAGGGACAGTTCAATATAATAATTAAAAACACGTCATATTAACGTACTATCAACGAAACCAAATTTTCGTTGGAATATAGATGGGAATTCAACGTGTTTTCGACATGCAAAAGAGAACACAAAATAATAGTTAATGGCATTCAATTAGCTTTTAATTACAAATTCTATTTTATTAAATTAGAGAGGATCCCATGAAACGAAGTCTATACCATAGTTGAAAATAGCAGTTGAATCCGCGTTGAACTAACATCTTTTCAACAATATCAAGTCTTTGTTAAAAAAAAAATTGATTTAAAATTAAACTTCTTTTTAACCGATAACGTTTAATGAACGAAATCAACCAAAGATAAACGTTAAAAACACGTTTGTGTGCTATTGGGTATGGCTTGCTTTGTACTCTGTCTTACATTCTTAGGGTAAATCTATTTTAATCTATGCTTTTGATTTATACTAGCTAACCATTTTGTAAACAACCTGTGATAAACATGGCACTAATGATAAACATATTAAACCTTTTATATTTTTATTTTACTTAGGATTTTTTTTTAAAAAGGAGATAATATTTTCAAAACGGAAAGGATCGTTAAAAGGGGGATAGCAGTGTATGGCACATAATTCATTTGAAAAAGAAGAAAAATTAAATATATCTTCTCTCCGTCGAAGAGGAAGATAAATCTGGTTTGTCAGAGAGAAGGCAAATGAAGATTTAGTGAGGCTGAATGACACTTCAAAGAAAAGAAAAGCCATGCAAAATTTATATTCTGTGAATTTCACAGGGAGGTTTAGCATACAAGAAGAAAGAGACGAGTTTTAACGTTGCAGCTTTCTTGAAACAGAGAAGCAAAAATCTAATTTTACTATAATACGCTCAAAGGAGTTCGCTGTTCTTTTGTTTTTGAATAAAACCGCACGAAAGAGCAAACTGTTTCTAAAAAAAAAACATATGAAAACAACCTTTCCTATGTGTTACATCTCAAAGCAGGGTGTCACATATCAATACATTGAAGAAAACTATACTTCTTGTACATTTTAATAACTTCTGTGCACTTCAAATTTACATGTGAATAAATGGTTGATCACTTTTGTTTAATTAAATTTTATATGTGAACAAATGTGTCATCACTTCTGTGTGTTTTGAATTTATATGTGAACAAATGAATTCTCACTTCAGTGTTCTTTTATGTGTGAACAAATGGGTGTTCATTTCTGTAGACTTTAAATTTACATGTGAACAATTAGACGATAACTTATGTTGACCTTCAATTTACTTGTGAACAAATATGTGATCACTTCTGTCTAATTTCATTGTATATGTGAACAAATGGATGGTTGCTTCTGTGCCATTTATGTTTGTATGTGAACGGATTGTTTTTCACTTTTGTGAGTTATAAATTTACACGTGAACAAATGGGTGAGCGTTTCTCTGCAATTTAATTTTATATGTGAACAAATGGTTGATCACTTCTGTAGACTTCAAATTTACATGTGAATATGTATGATCACTTCTGTGCAATATAAGTTTATATTATGTGAACAGATGGGTAATAACTTTTGTGCGCTTTAAATTTACGTCTGAACAATTGTATGATTACTTCTGTGCAATTTAATTTTACATAATATGAACTCATAGGTGATAAAATCTTTGATGTCTGCTTTCACTGAGAGGTCGTAGAGCTGAGAATTACACTGCTAAACAATGTCAAGAAATAGTAACAGATGGTTCATGGATTCTCCTGGGGTGAAATATTCCGGAGATAAACTAGCCCCCCATTCGGATCTCCGGACGGGGACTGCTTCAGGGGCATCCAAAAACAGATTTAAGTAAAAGGAACGCACTTCAAGGAATTTCAGAAGAATAGGAAGGAAGACGGGATGGCAAAATGGAAAAATAAAAACATGTTTTTAAAAAACCAAATCGGCTGGAAACTTCAACCTTAGCATGCCAGTCGGCAGGACACGAAATTGTGTGCCTGCCCTGAACCGATTCAAGGCCTGTGACCGTACATAATCTTAGACCATGGAGGACTGCATGTAACTCGTTAGTATTTGCGATCTTATGAGAAGTACCTATGTTCTTTTATGTATTGTACTCTCGTATCTCGTTTAAAAGAAGGATGCAATAGAGATGTTAAACTTAAAATTATTTCATATTGCAACAGTTGTTTCTGGTTCCTTTCGCCTAATTGTCACTCATGTAACAGGAACTCTCTCTCTCTCTCTCTCTCTCTCCCTGTCCCTCAATGGAAGAAGGTTGAGAGAGAGCGAGAACAGGAAGGGAGATTTAATTCTATTGAAATGACATATGAATATGACCTTTCCTAAAAAAAAAAAAAAAAAGGTGGGGGCAAGCAGACGTGAACAAGAGAATAATGTATGTGGATTGTAGAAGATCAAAAAAATCATAGACAGGATTGAAATCGTATGTTTACATTTTGTTTATTCATATGGATGAATCGTGTACCAGAGCACAATCGAATGATTATCTATTGAGATAAAATACAGAGATAACTAAACAACCTGTTGATTTTTTTTTTTTAATAAGAGAACAAAATATTTTTTCCCTTGCAAACCTGAAAGGTCATTTCAGTTATCGAACGCAGTTCTCTTCATAATGGTCACATTAAAGTCTTTGTTCAAAAACGGGAAGAACACAAACTTATACACAGGAAAACCAGAGGGAGTAAGCTGAGCTGACAATCGAGAGGTTCTAAGATTGCATTGTTTACCCTTCCCAGTCCCATCAAGCAAATACCGCAATGGTATCTTAACTAAACATAATCCAGCTTTGCCAGTGCTTATCCCGTAATCAACCTTCTTTACCTGGCCACGTGGCCTTGATAAAATGTAACTACATATCTAGATTTTCAACAAGTAGAACATTATGTGACAGTATATTATGTTGGAAAATAATTATGATTTTTCCACTCGCCCCGTGAAAATAACGGAATCAAGCACCAAGGACAGAACGAGAAGTATCAGAGAACCTCCTCCCTTTCTTCCTACAAATCCAAACAGCATTAGATCTTTTATTTTAAACTTAATTCTTAATAGGAGAACAATTTTTGTTGATGAACTCAAGCACGCTGAAGTTGTTTCAAGTACGTCATAATACTCAACGATTTTACTCTTTAATTTGTATTACAAATACATATTTATGACATCTTGATAAGGTTTAGAAATGAATTTAGATTGTTCGAGTTCGAGTTCGAATTGAATTTTCATTAGAGCAAGAGGCTGTGAGCTGTGTTCAACGTAAGTTTTCTCATCTCCCCTTCCTCTCTCTCTCTCTCTCTCTCTCTCTCTCTCTCTCTCTTTCTCTCGTGCCTTTCTTCCTTCATTTTCGTATTTTTTTCTATTTATAATGGACAATTTTCGTAGGTGTATTTCCCTTTCTTATAGTCGTCTCTTCTGAGCAAATCTCGACATGATTCATAGTCATTTCTAGGTCAAGAAAACTGACGAAGCATCAGTTCCCACGAGCTTTAAGTTACGGCACAAACAAATTTGAAACATGTTTTAAAAATATACACTGAAAGTTTTGGTCGCTGCACCGATCAGGAATCGACTCTGGATGCTTGAAGGACGCTCTATTAATGGAGCTTCCACCACTTCTGTGACTACAGGGCGTCTAAAAACTGGTAGCCATATGTGGAAGAGTGGACTCTTTAGATCTAGAGTAACCAGAATTTCTAGTAAACAACCAGGATGTTTGCTATTATGTGTCATGCAAAATACAGCTGTTGTTTATAGTACATTATTCATTATTACATTTGCTTGTAGCAGACAATACATGTGCAGAATTGAATCTAGCTTACTTTAACATGAGTCAGATGATGTATGTGCAGAATAGAGTCAGTGCTCGTATTTGTTTCTGTTCCAATATCTCTTCATAAGTTCTCTATCCTCTGACATTAATTGATAAAAATCCGTACATCAAAGATTATAGATCATCAACACTTGAAAATATTGCTTCCAATGTATCCATTTCCATTCTATTACTTTTTTTCTGTCCATTAAATTTTCATGTTGGAGAAAACCTTCTCAATGTTCGCATTCTTACATGGAATTGAAAAAAATGTATAGTCTCTACAAATGTTGTATGTTTCAAAATACTGTTCAGAATGTTCCCACTCACTGAAAAAATTATCCTATTATTTTTTAAAAGTAAAGGTTGTCTTCCAACTCTTCTTTCTTAGATCCCAGCATTTCATTCTGAAAGTCCGTTTGGTCCAAGAGAAGATTTTCATTGGTCTGAGCTTCCTTTCCTTTAATATAAAGACAGATTTCTTTCAGTTGTTTTCATAAGCATCCAGGAAAACACACCCAAACTTGAAAATGATTTGCTACTTGAAAAGAAACCTGGACCAAAGTCGTTTGTCAGAACACCGGAAGGAAGGTTGAAAAACCGGGACAATCCCTGGTCGCCCTATTAAGATCAAAATAATAAAGAAAATTTATTTTGAAATAATTTCGAAACTTGATGTTAGAAATCTTATGGTTTTGTTTGTTACAGGGTGAACGCTAAAACATTCATAATATTTCTAAGATATACGTATCAGACAAAAAAAAAAGTATTGTCTAAAGTCAGTTTGGCTGAAGATGTTCAACCAGACAACCAGGCATGTCGCAGGTTGGGATGCTTGCTCCTCAGTCATTGCGATGATAGGACCTAAACCCTCAGTCATTAAGAACGGGATTAAATAATAGCGAAACTGTTCTTTCGTGATATTCCAAGTATATTCTAGGGATATTCCCAGAGTATTTTAGGTATATCCTGGAAATTCAAATCTAGAGTATCCATTTAATATTCTCGGAAGCATTGCTAGGAATATCGCGATTTGTTTCCAAAGTTTGTGGAACATTCTACATATATTGGGAATCTAAGTGGAATATTTCTGGGATATGGTATGTGGGTCCTCGAATAATGTACTATTCGCTGTGCTTATGATCGCTTCAGCCCAGCACAACCAAATAATGTAAAAACAATAATTAAATGCTAGATTTGGGTCTCAGAGTTTCCATAGTATGAGATTAATGTTGAGATAGTACTTTGAATTTAGAACAAGGTTACTTTCTTCCTTTTCATTCACCAAAAGCACAGTAAAGTAATAGCAAGACTATGTGAAGACTTCAGCTAACGGAAAGCCCATGCAAATAAAGTTTTCAAACACACTAAGAAAAAGTAATTTCACAAACAGTTACAAAGTACTCTTCCCTGTTCTAAAAAATATAAACACGAAAAAGAAAAGGTCTCTCAAGGATAATTCTAACGAATGGAAAATATCGGATAATGAGTAAGCATTGAACGAGAGGAATACGATGTAGGAATTCTCAGGGAGCAAGGAATAGTTGGGGTCAAAGAAGAACAAGTAGGTAGTTACGCCCACTCTTTGAGACACTCTGCGTCACAATCCCTTGTCTAAGTACCATCTCATAAACTCATCAGCAGACGAACTTAAGCTCTCGATGAATATGGATCATTAAAAGTGCAAATTTACACAAAAAGAGAAGATGTAGGTTAACAATTTTGTTTGCTTTCCCTACGAATGGCGACTCTTGTCTTTGTGTGTATACTAGCGACACAGTGATAGAAGTAGCTAAGTGAGTAATGCTTACCCAAATATTGTACTTTTGAAACTCCAGACAGACAGGAAAGGATTTCAACAGTTTACTTCATGCTCTGCTTTAGTTCATAGTAAACCTCCACATTACTTTATCTTGCAGCTCTGTAATGTGTGTAGAAAATATATTTACTTAGAGTTCAAATGGGTAACATAAAACCATGACAAACTTTAAGAGAGAAATGAGGAAATTTCAAATGAAACAGAGATCACAATACACACCGCACTACCAACGTGGTTTGGTGATGGTAAGACCAGTTGTTTACATTGCAGACATGTTCACATAACTTAAAATTTAAAGTGTGATCCGAAAGCACGAGGTCTTGTAGGAAAAACATTTCAAATAGAGTCATAGTTCTGCTTCAGTTCTTAAATGGCTCAACAGGAAGTTTAAATTTCCATCATAGGTATACTGGCGGAAAATGAAGTCATGGCTATAGGTGAATGGAAATTAGACCGCAGATTAATCTTACATTAATACAAGATACAAGGTTAGACCTATATGATACGTCCGCAAAGCCTTGTCAAATCTTAATGTCGTTCTTATCTTTAACCATGAAGTCATCACGATGTTGAATACAGTCCTCTACACGCACATGAATTTCATTATAGAGGCATCGAGTGTCATATTGTAGGAAGATGTTCCATGTCTGCTGTACCTCGATGATCAGATCGGCAATGGTCATTACTGGTTGCGGATGACCTAAGAGATGGCATCAAATCTTTGAAAGGCAGAAGATGTGAGCATCCACTGGATATCCGGCAAATTGATGTCCCGAAGACAGACATTGTGGACGTCTAATGGACGTACAAAAAATAGATGTCCATATATAAAACAGTGCGGATGTCCAATGGATCTCCATAACATGGATGTTCCTAAGTCGGAAATTGTAGACGTCCAGTGGATGTGCATGTGAAGGACATTGTAGGCTTCCAGTGAATGTTCAGAAATTAGGCTTACATGAGCAACAGAAAATGGGCGTGTATTGCAGGACTTACTACGAAAGCAATACAATTAGTGAGCATTTCCTTCGAAATCAAAAAAAAAAAAAAAAAAAAAAAAACCTAATTGAACAATGTTGAAGTTTCAACGATAAGTTCTCATACGGTTCAATGTTGTCTAAACAAACTAGCATGGTGCGGAGACGAAACGTTTTAACGGAGCTCGTTCCTTGGGTGCCAGATGATGAGAAGAGTCAAAATTATAACGTGATTGAAAGAATTGGCATACAATCGAGTTCTTACCTAGAATCAAAGAAAGTCTTGCTTCGCTCTTGTATCGTGATAAAGTACAGTTATGTGACTAGAGGTTTGTTTGATTTCTCTGCTTCATAGCACCAACACAAGGTCTAATAACACCGAACAACAAAAAAAGACTTGT
>JAGDQP010000362.1:0-40246 GCA_022664845.1 Lepisma saccharinum
ATCCTCATCAGAGTGTATGTCTGATGAGGATCTTGGCTAGAAGGTCGAAACGTTACATGTAATTTATTTTTTACGAATAATATAGTCTTGTTCAGCAGTTCAGTGTTTTTTGATGTTAATTGCAAGACGTGCAACTATGTTTTGTTGTCAGTTCTTTTAAAGAAGTAATAATAATAATTGTGTTATCTCTTTACTAGTATGAACTTGCTCCAAATCACAGATAAATAATGACTTCCTCTTACTTGAGAGTATATTAATATAGTAAATAAAATCTAGGACAAATTAAGGTCTCTGATAAAAATGGCAATCAAAGTTAAAGTGTTTGTTAACCTGTCCCCATTAAACCAAATAGTAACAATGCAACATCTTCTACTCTGTTCTACATACACAGATCTCGTTAGCAAATATACTTGTTACATAACTCAGGTTAATTCGTACTTTAGTCACTATTTTATGTATGTGATTTGTCGCTCCTATTTTGCTTCTTAAAAGAAATATTTTGTCTCAATATAACACGAGGATTATCCAGCACCTTACTGTAGTGACTGTACTAAATTGCCATTGAAGGAATCAGTACATCAAAACACTGTAAAAGGTCAGAAATACGTTGCCCGACCCCAAAATATTAACATAGTTACTTCCACGGCTTATGCCATGTTCTAATATTTTTTTCTATTTGTCAAAGTAGGAATCGCAATCCTCATTCACTGAAAATATTTCCCACTTCTTTAAAATACGCGATTAAAATGGCGTCAGGAAACACTTGATCAGAATTACGTGTTTGATTACGATAAGAAACACTCTTCTCTTTCTGCGCATGTGCGAAAGCCACATTGGAAGTAGAAAATGAGAACCTCCAACCAAGGACGTACTCAGAAGTCGGTTTCGGGGGTTCTAGTGCCTTTGAGGGAGGTCCGAGGTGTGTATGGGCGTGAAATTTATGTAAATGCATATAATTCTGACAAAAATGATACTAATTTAGCAAACATTCTGAATTTTGGAAGGGGAGGGGATTCCGGACCCTTCTCTGCGCCCGCCCCTCACTCCAACCATGCAAACGAAATCTCTCGGTGCTTTCGACCGACACCTTTCAGACATAGCAAAGAACGTTGCCATTTTTTTTTACAGTGCACGGGAATCCCGTTTTCGGGAACAAAGTGGACATTTTAATGCCCTCTGGACGTCCCCATTTCACGGGCAGAACTTACCTCAGATGTCCATGGGATGTCTTTGCGCTATCTCGGAAGTAAGGATATGGAGCGCAAGAAAGAAAGGAACATAGCAATGACGAAGGAAGCCTTCACTAACAAGGAAAGTATTTTGGTTCGAACAGGAAATTTTTGATAAGACTTTGTTCTATATTCGTACCCATGAGCTGATTTAGGAGAGAGACCCTGGGGGGAAATTACTTTAAAAGCTATCGTTTAGAACGAAACATTTAAGGTTATTCTGAAATGACTAGGGGGCAATGCCCCCCATAAATCTGCCCATGTTCATACCGCGATACTGATAATGCCTGCAAAATAATTCGACCGTGTAAGGCCGTGTTTATCCGCTAGAAGGCGTTAAAGTAGAACAAGAGGGAGACAGCCGCTGCAATGGCTCCCGCAGTTTCGGTTCGAACAGGCATTTATTACTGAAAATATTTACATGAACATACCTGATAGTGCTGACAAAGACTGCAACAAATAGTTTGGCAGATATAAGCCAGTTGTCTTCACAGATGTAAGTGAGCATTTTCCACAAAGTGAGTAAAACAGAAGGGAGAATCACAATAGGCAGAAGGTTAAAAGACACATCAATACAACTTTCAAAAGTACAGTCCAGAAATGATATTAATCTCATAAAAAAAAATCTGAATTTCGTGGGTCGGGTGGAATTCCCCCCCCCCCCTCTAAGTATGTCCCTATCCGTAACTGTCAGCAACTTCAAGAGTGGAAAATAAAGTGGCATTTGACACCGTGTCCATGGAGTGTGAATTTGAAGTTGGCCCTGTGTGCCTATTTTGATTCTCCCTTCTGTTTTACTCACTTTGTGGAAAAGCCTCACTTGCATTTGTGAAGACCTTATCTGCCAAACTATTTGTTACACGGCGTTGTGGCTTTCCAGTCTTTGTCATCACTGTCAGGTATGTTCATGTTGATATTTTGAGTAATAAATGACTGTTCGAACCGAAAATGCGGGAGCCATTGAAGTGGCTGTCTTCCACTTACTCCAAACTTTAACGCCCTCTAGAGAACAAACGCGGCCGTACACGATCGAATTGCTTTTCAGGTATTATCAGCATTGGGATACGAATATATATATATGAAGTCTTATATAAAAAAAAATCCTGTTCGAACCCAAATACTTTCCTTGTAGGGAGACTCTTTTAGGTGTACCGATGGACCAAGAACTGAGAAAAAGACTGATCAAACGCTTTTTGTAATATGGAACGAAAATATGAACTCGGACATAAGTAACAGCGAGAAAAGAAAGTTGCCAGTGTTTGAAATGTCTAGATATAGAGGTAAAAACTTGCTCATAAAAGGTACGTGAATATGATTTGCTGAAGAGAATGGATGACAGACGAGCAATACTGGAGAAAAAAAATAGGGGGAAAAAAATAGGTTAGGACATTCTTCACACAAAGTTGTAATACTGAAAGATGCAATTGAAACGTTTTGTGCAAGAGAAGAGGCAGACACACACTAAATCAGACGAACGGAGGAAACTTTCACACTAATTTATTCGTTGAGAAAGTATTTTCATCGAAAATTATTGAGTGTCAATCGAAAATAAAGGAGTTTTAACGAAACACACTCACTTTCGATAGAAAATGTGATCTTTTCAGATGGGATTCTGATA
This sequence comes from Lepisma saccharinum, assembly GCA_022664845.1. NCBI lineage: Eukaryota > Metazoa > Arthropoda > Insecta > Zygentoma > Lepismatidae > Lepisma > Lepisma saccharinum. Next base: position 2,848 of record JAGDQP010000362.1, read on the forward strand.
CTTTATGGATGTAACTTACTCTTCAAACGGAAGTGATTCACAATGCAATTTTGTAGTTATATCCCTTTTGAACCAAGGACATTAAAGTATTGTTGAAGGAGAAAGGGAAAATGAAAAAGAGGAATACAGCTTCTTGAGCTTCATACGCTGAGGTGCAGGAAAGCGCATGATCAGAACGGATGGAGAAGGTTAAACTTACCTTCAAAGACTTGCCACTTGTCAACACTGACAATGAAGATCTGCATCTACATTCGAGTGATCAAAAAGATATAAAAAAAACAGCAAGAAATCGAGCGGAGAATGAGAATCAACATCTCTGTATTCTTGGTATTGCGCCGCCACTGATGACCAATACTTTGGAATTCCTTTACAAAACGAATAATAAATGCGTTTCCCTTTGTGCTCAAGATTTTATCTACAGTTCGAAATAAATAGTATAAGAACAGTGTCTGGACAAAACGTGGTGGCTTTTCACGCCTTCTCTTGCTTCACGTCTTAACTTTTGTCCTCTCTTTAATCAGTGACCCAAGGCTTGAACTTTCTATAAGTAGCAACAGTTTGTTTGATTAAAATTCAGTTTATAGTAACGGGTCATTCTTTACTGGCAGTTTCTACTTCAGAGAAACTCGCGGGAAAGGACATCGGGGCAAAGGGAGGGAAGGTTAAGTGGAGTGAAGCGAATAGGATGATGAAATATGTTGTATTTATTTCTGTAGGCAACTCTTTTCCTCATAAGCGGATGTTTTTGTGCTTTGGTGAAAGAACTCATTAATACTTCTATACTTGTCGCAAAATTGGAAAGGACTAGACGCGGACGGTGTTGTCAAGTCTTGAAGCGCCTTCCTGTTGACAAATTCGTTAATACGAGTCAGAGTTATAACCACAGCAACCCTGCAGCGATTCTTGTAAAACAAACCTCTTCATTGGCCACTGTGATCTGCTTCCAGGTTGATCGCTTCTTGCAGCTGACGCTGCCAATTCCTTTGATTACAAGTGTAGATGAGAAAAGGTGCCTCTCTGCCTGGTTTGGTGAGTGGCCTTGTAATCAAGAGATCCTGAACTCGATTCCTATTTGGAGTCACCCGTATGATGTTCATCTTTTGAAGCAAGGAAATACTTGAAAATAAGTTACTTGTTTTAAAGTAAAACAAGCGAGGTGGAGCTTAGTCGAGGGACTGTACTAATAATTAAGCTACCACCAGGCTTCAGCAACGAGCATCCTATTTGAATGATCAAAGTTTCGTTGTAAAAATTGCAGTGAGACCTCCCCAGCGACACCTCGAACACCTTCCTAAACCTAGCAGTAGTTCAAAATTGTCCCCCAACTCCCCATCGTATCTCGGGACCATATCCTACGATCTAGTGATCTATATGGGTTTGAACGCGTCTTACAGAGACCTTTTCTACGACACCTCAACCACCTTCTTAGCCTTAGTAGTTCCTACATTGAGAATTCCCCTCCCGTATCCCGGGACCCATATCTCTGCGATCTGCATGAATAATACGGGTATGAATTCGTGTCGCCGAGACTTTTCCAACGACACCGTGTGAAACCCTGGTAGTTCCTGAGCTGGAAGTTGTTGACAGACGGACAGAGCGGTTGTATCACAGAACTTGCTGGTGAAGCCTAAAAAAATGTTTGAATTTTTAAAAACGAAATGTATATAAATTTTATACTGATTGCATACGTTGTTGAAACATCGTTAAATCTGAAGACAGAATCTGATGACATTCGGTAGGCATTTTCTGTCCATAAGCACCAACGTAAACTTTCTAGCGACGACAGAAAGTGTAAGACCCTCTTCAGTGTTTGAGGCGGAGCAACGAGTGGCTCTTTCGGATCATTTAATTTGTATATAATAAGTTCTTGTCGCAAAGAATGAAGCATCACTTACTAAAATATTAAAACAGCTCAAAGAAAGTGGGGTGAAACGAAAGCGAACGGGATGAGAATTTCAACTCATAAAGCCGGCCGGGTGGCCGAGCGGTCTGCGGCGGTAGGCTCGAAGGTCCCGTGTTCGAGTCCCGGCAGGGGCATGGGTGTGGATTTTAACAGCTAAAGGCGAATCGTAACGGGCCGAAGTCCAAAGTTACTATACCTGCCCATGCGAAAATAAAGTTTACCAAAGTATTTTTAAGCTCATAAAATTACATCCACATTTAAAAAATTGGAAGAGAAAAAGTAGAATAAGTTATGGGTGTTGGATATTTTTAAATTGAATATAGAAGGTCGATAGTTTTTGGGTTTCGATTTTTTTTACAACATATATCTAAATATCGAACGAAAATATGTAAATAACGAAATGAAACATTGAACCGAATTATCAAACCCAAATATGGAATTATCTAATCAAAATAATGAACCGAAATATAGAAACATCGAACCTATACATCGAAGTAACTTATAGACATATCGAAATACACACCAGCAATATGAAACGAAACGAAAAATTCAAATATCGCCAAATCAAACTAAGATATCGAAATGTCGAAATATTCACATATCGAACCTAAGTTTCGAAATATCGATTTAAAATATTAAATCGAAATATCGAGACACCGAACCCAAATATTCAAACATGGAATCCAAATATCGAAAATAGTACTACAAATACCACGAAATATATAAAAAAAAAAACGAAGTACAGAAAAGGAAATTTAAAATATCGAAATACAGAAATATAAAAAAAGAAATACTAAACCACAATATCGAAATTTTGAACTAAACTATCGAAAAGTAAATAAATGTACTAAAATATCGACTGATCGAAGTGATATCGAATATGAATCCGAAATTTTGAATCTATGTACCAAAATATCAAATATCTACAAGTTTCAATACCAATCTTTTATGTTTTTAAATGTCCATATCGATTCGATATAATTTTTATATAGAAACTTGGAACATCCATAGCGCAGGTATTCACTCAGCAAGCCAAATGCTGACCCCGACGGCGGCCGGGGTATATGTACTAAAAAACTGAAACTCAAAAAGTATCGACCTTCTATATCCAGTTTGAAAATATCCAACACCCATAACTTATTCTACTTTTTCTCTTCCAATATTTTTAAATAGATGTAATTTTATGACTTAAAATTCTCATCCCGTTCATTTTCTTTACATCTCACTTTCCTTCCATCCCAGTGAAATACTTGGGGGACGTTTGGCGCCACCCATAAGGGACATTTCGTCGTCGGGGCATTTTCCGAGCCTCCGTCGGTCCTCCGACTTGCTACCATGGCGGCGTAACGCGTAACCTCACCCAGCATCTGCCCGCCGACGGCAGCCTTGTCGTTTTTTTCTTCAAAACCCGACGTCGCCTGGCTTGCTGGGAAGGATTATAAGTGAAAATTTCAACTGTGAATAAGAAATAAAGGCGAGATCCACATAACTATTTTGGCCTAACTCGAAAGTGATTCAAGCTTCCTTCGACAAGTGGAATAACTTGTGCAAGCTTAACTAGTCAAGCCCTACAGGTTTCAGGAAGGTTAAATCCAGCAGTTTAGTTTACAAAGATCAAGGTTGAAATAGTCTTAATAGGACAGGAAAGAAGAAACCAAGATACTTTGTAAAATAAGATTTAAATCGTTAACCTGGATGAGAACCGAATCGAGGTCCTTTCGCGATAGTCATCAGACCACGCAAACACCCGACCAACTTGGTTTTCCAAGCGCTATTTATAGTTAGTTCATCAGATTGACAGGAGATGGCTGTAGTAAAAGGGTGAGAGCTGAAACATGGAAGCAAAAGAGTGACATTGAAAGGATTCAAAATATGGACATAAAGAAGAATGGAAAATATAAGATGAACACAAAAGAGTAAGTGCTGAAGACAATAGATGAGACGAACAAATAATAGTTAAGACAATGAAGAGAAGAAGGAACTCGTTAAGACATTGTTTAAACAAGGAATGTACACTGATGTAAACAATTGGAAGAACGGTTGAAGTCAAAAGAGGAAGAACTTCTTGATAGTATTAAGGAAAATACATCGTACGCTAAGGTAAAGAGGAAAGCGCAAGATCGGGGGTTAAACGTACCTTGATGGACCTGCCGCTATCAGCAGATCATAACTAATGATGACGGTTGGTACATTTATCTAGGTAACAAAACCTGCAATTATTTTGAAATGAATGGTTTTGGTTGTTTTTACGTTCTGGTTGAGCAATTATCTACTCTATATTTGGCAACACTGTATATGCATTCTATAGTATAGTTCATTCACGGTAAACTTGCACCAAAATTAGTGCAAGGCTACTGGTATATCTTTGACATGAGCATGCTTTCAGGATGTTTCATATCAAATTATTGCCTCCCTAGATTAGTGTTGTAAGAGAACTGAGTTCCAACTCACTGTGGTTCATGGAACTCAAGAAATAATTAGCCTTGTACTAAATTATGCATCACTCCTCACCTCCCTGCATTCACTGCAATCCCCACTACATTTAAAGACCAGTTTCAAGGCGCTGTGAAGTCATACTTGTTTCGTCTCGTGACTAGCGAATTCAATCAAATCTTACAAAGCGATCCCGGGTTCCATTCCCGGGCAGGGTATTTTTTTCATAACATAACTTTTTCTTCCTTTCCACTTTACAGTAATTGTTTCCATTTCCATTTTCAACATTTTACGGACGTAGGTTAGGGAGTCAGGTTACACTTCTTGTTTTCTCTATACCCATTTTCAACATTTTACAAACTTCACGGATAAAGGTTAGTGTAAAAAAAACACGTCAAAATTAAACTTACAAAAGCTACCGGTTATACTTTTATTGCGCGCTACACGACTTACAAAACATCACAGCAGAGACTACAACCTGACAGCGTTACAGACAAAAGATTCCCACAGAAACAGTAGTGCCAGATCAAAATACTTTACTTTTAACAACAATTAGGATAAGTCAGGTTAGATATTTTTCATTATATTCGATTAAGATCACGTTTAAAGGCCGCTTTAGACGATACAGTTTCTCGTACGATGAATCTTAGCGAAAGCAGTGTGCCAGAGTAAAAAAAAAAAGGTTATGGATTTATACCATAGCATCTTGCCCTATTGTAGCACTCTTGCTTTCACACTCTGGCTCATCGTAAGATTCATCGTAGCATAAATGCTGCCGTCTAAAGCGGCCATTACATAATCACTTACTCTCAATTTGACGTGAAAACTCTTCCTCCCTGGAGACGAACATAAAGAATTTTTATTTGAATTTTATTCAAGGCCTATAGACAACTTTCGCTCAGGTCGTAGGGAAGATGATGAGAGAATTATTGAAATGAAAAAAGTGGGAGGAAACGGGAAAACTCCGAGAAAACCAATCCACAGTTCCACCACACGGTGTTTTTCCACCAGAAAACTCACATGACATTGGCTGGGATCGTACATAAGCCGATCGGACGTCTAGAGGTTGTATTTTAGTTTAAAAATGGTGTTAGGTTCTTCAAAAGCATACATACACTAGTTATTCTTTTTAACACCTTGTTTTCATTTTTTCATCAAATACAATTTTTGATAAAACAACAGATATTGCAACAATGGTTGCACAGCTTTTATATCAGTACTTTTGTATTTGGCTTTTACACTTATTGTCGACTAGTGCAAATTTTATAGAAAAATAAAATGTCATCTTTTCGTAAGTTTATGTAACCGAATTAACAAGTGTAGTATTATGACATTTAGTTTAAGAAACAAATTGATGTAAGGCTACAGTATACAAAGTGATGGACCTTGGAATGTTCATCTATGATGGGCAGGAAGGTTCATAAGAAATTGCGTTTTGAGATAATATGATCGGCTAAAGTAAGCTGAGGAATGGATGGCGTGCCATTCAAGGCTAGAGATACACAGAGTCGAAACAAAATATGGAACGGAGAGAGAGAGAGAGAGAGAGAGAGAGAAGGAGGAGGAGGAGACAAGATGTTCGCTTCTTTTTCCTCTTGAAACAGATAAGACAGATCACACCACCACACCCTATCACGTGTCTTCGCGTCGAGTGTTTCGAGGCCATTTTTTCTTTCGTTGATGCGAAGAAGCCTCGTCACGTCGTCCTTCCTATCATAGTTCAGTGGATCCATTCAAGAAACCTTATTGCTACGCTAGTTATATTTGTTTATTTCAATTTTATGGTCAAAGACACATTTATGGCGTATTTACTGACTTTGCATAAACATTATTTACTCAATCCTGTAGAGGAATCCAGCTTCCAACAACTCCAACTGAATTTCAGATTTCTTGTGTGAACTTGCTTTGATGTTATACCCGAGAAAAGTACTGCATTTAAACTTAGACCGACTAACGATACAATTAAGACTCCTTTTGTGCACCGAACGCTCCTACGAGCGTAATGAGAGAAGCGCAAACAGTGCGTTCTCTAAAACAAATGAACCAAATGGGTGCTTTTATGCAACTGCATTGACGTTTTCTGCTGTCGCGTACTCATAGTCATGCGTTCGTATTCTAGAATACCTGAGACGTTTATTTAGATAAACCACTGAGCTTGTTTTTTCAGCTTGCGTTGCCAGTTGTTTCAGAGTCCAGTTGCTCAGAGACTTCCTATCGTATGCTTAAAACGCACTGGCGACACTACCTTCTACTTTATTCTTCTTCATCTTTCTTTTTCTCTCCCAGCTACTCCCGCGGCATCCGCGTTGCAATCTGCCTTTGTGTACGCGCATAGGAGCGCCAGTGCATAAACGAGTCTTAAGGTCTGGAGCTCCTCAGAAAAAGCACAAAATATAAAAGAAATCCGATTATTTACAAAAGTGGAAAATCTGTTACATGAATGACCATTTTTTTTTTTTTTTTTTGGTAGAAGTGGTGTAGGGTAAACATAGGCAATTTCGTTACACTTTGGATTTTGTAATGCCAAGATGTTAATTACCAAGAAGTGTTGAATTAAAATTTTGACTGCCAGGTGACAACATTCTGCGTGATAGTTGCTAATACCGTGGCTGTATAAAATATACTCACGAAATTACCAATATCACAAAATTAGCCTTCCAATTGTTACCCTATTTAAATCTACGGAACACAACAATCGGCATTCTGTAAAACCAACACCTTTGTGTTATTAGGCCCACAAAATTTGTTCGGTTCTTTTATAAAGTTGTTCGGATCTTTATTGACTTATTTTGGGAGGAACACATTATTGTGACTTGGGGAATCGCATGAAGAATTATTGGAATGGAAGAGTGAACACATTCCTGTATTTGAAACTAAGAAAATAATTTATTTTCACACGTTTTATTTAACTCTACAACTTTCAAATCGTCTTATGAATAGTGGAAAAAATTAATTACGTGAAGGATCAATGTTGAATTTGAATTTATTTATAATGTTTAGGCATCTATGGCCGGTCGATGAGGGACAAATTCATTCTCATTGCGTGAGTGTTCCAGGTGATTAGGTGGTTTCAAACGTCGCATTTTAATCAAGGAATCCCTGTTTCGATTCCCGTTGGCTGTTAGTGGGTCGGGTCAGCTTGAAGGTTCAACTGAACCCGATATTACACACGACCTGTAGACAGTGTTTCTTTCACCCCCCAAACTGAATAGATCAACCCAATTAAAAATAACACTTTTCCTGAACGAAATACTGTCTGTAGAAGTTCGACCCTACACGACCTTCGACTGATTACTTCTATGATACTTATAATACAAGCTAGTACGATCCGATCCATGTAAGATCCATATTTGCTGAATCCATTTAAAACTGTCGGTCCCATCATTAGGACGTTATCTCCATCTGATGGGAAGCAACGACAAACTATCTATGGTGTACTTTGTTGGTATGGTATCTAGACAAAAAACCAGACCATCCCTGCCTCCCACAAGAGTGTTCGCCGAATGACACCATTCCTTAGATATGTGGCGGTCTGACGCCTTTACATAGAAAGAAATAGAATGTTCCAAATATCAACAAACAAATGTTTGGTTTTCAACATTCCATAGAGAACCCCCTATTTCAATTTCAGTATGAAATTATTTCTAGTACACCCATATAAAGATTCAATACCAGAATATTCAAATGGTTCAAATAACAGGAAAGATAGGCACCATTCTCCGGCAATTTATACGGTCAGCTGGAATTTACTACTTTCATGTACTAAATTTTCAATCTTGGAAAGGATGTACTAGAATTAATTACAGCACATATGTCTAACTATTACAGCAGGGTTACCATAGGATACACCATAGTGTGGTATGGGATTTGGTGCAAACGAATTGTGGGGCTATGTTCATTCATGGCAAGTTGACTTGGGAACGACAGATGGACAGTCTTCGCAAGACCGTCTTCCTCACATGCACCACTGAAACATGAAGACGATTTTCCTACTTTTGCCAGCAAGATGGCGCGGCTCCACAGTAATCTACAGATGTGCAAGTAGTGTTTCTTTCAGGCACCTCTCCGGGGTGCTCCCGCCCCACCGGGCAGAATTGTAGTTTACTATTTATCCTACTATTGTAATGTACAAGTAACGCCCTCCAGCTTCTCTGAAATGCCCCCCCCCCCCCGGGGGCAAATTTTCTGAACGAAAGCCTGTGTGCAAGAGTGGTTAAATCTTTAGTTTCTGGTATGTTGTATCGGTCGGAGAGGCCTTATTAAATTCAGAATGGAGCTGCTTCTCTTCATTTTTGTTTTTATGCGCATAACGCACACGCAGGTTGAACGTACAAAATGAAGAAACTTCTATAGGCACACAACTAAAAGAAGACTTCTATCGTTAGGCAAGTTCGTACAATCGCAAGAAGTTGAACCAGATTGATATAGCACACAACAACATTTCAAGGTGAAACAGTGTTGGCCAGTCTTAATGTTAGTAAAACATGCAAATATTGCCCTTTCAAGGGTTATGACTTATGTTGTTGCATACAGATGGATGCACTTTTTTTTTTATGAAAATAAAGATCTATAAACAGGGAACACCCCCAGCGAAAAATTACATTCCCCTAAATCGAAAATCCTGGGGAAACTCCTGAGTAAAACTTTGATAACTACCAGCGCATTGAAGGCGATTGACTCGTCGTCATGGATTTTACTCCCGCGAGAATGTCCTGATCCATCTCGTCTGATACAGCATCTACTTCGATAAAAAGACTGAGATACGGAGTTTCTCATCGTTGTCTTCAATTATTAGTGGTTAAATATTTATGGGAAAGATAACTATATCATCAGATTCTTAGACCTTATACTTCCCTAAAAACACACTCTTGTCTTTCTCGTACTCGTCTGATGATTAAAACTACGTTTCTGAGAAATCGTAGTTTTTAAAACAGTTTAAAAGTGAAACAACAGTAATTGCGTCAGTGTTGTTTATTTGAACTCCTCGTGTTTATAAAAGTGCGTAACAATTTTGTTTGATAACCGTGTCAATGCACTGGTTATCAGAGAGCGGAAATTTTACTGTGCATTTCCATTTGAACTGTACGGACATATTTATTTAACTTTTATGATCGCTTCATAAACTATATCTTTGTAATGTCCGATCACCTGCTACATCAGCCAGAAGTGGGAAAGAAACAGAAACGGTATGCTTTCCAAATCATCACCACAACCATCATCATCATCATATTGAGCCGTTTTCTATCCACTGCTAGATGAAGGCCTCCCCCTTTTCTTTCCACATATCTCGGTCTGCCGCTATCCTCATCCATGTAGCTCCTGGAAATTGCTTGATTTCATCTACCCATCTTGCATTTGGACGTCGTCTTAGTCGTTTCTTTTCTCTAGGAATCCAGTGTAGTACATTTGTCGTCCATCTTCCATCTGTTCGTCTAGCTATGTGACCGGTCCATCTCCACTTCATCTTCTTTGCAGTCTTAATTACATCCTCTACCTTTGTTTGTGCGCGAATCCATTAATTTCTCTTCATGTCCCTCCTAGTTATTCCTAACATGCATCTCTCCATTGCTCTTTGTGTGACTCTCAATCTTTGAGTAGTTTCCGCATTCAATGTCCAAATTTCACAGCCGTACATCATTGCAGGTAAGACACATTGATTATAAACTTTACGCTTCAGACACATTGGTAGTTTGCTTTTGAAAATGAAGTGTAGTCTTCCAAACGAACTCCACGCCATTTTGCATCTTCTATTTATTTCATCAGTCAACTTTGCATTCGATGTTTTGAGCTGGCCTAGGTAAACATACTCATCAACTATGCCTATTGTCTCTCCGTTAATCTTTATTTGCTTCTTTGCAGCATGTTGGTTGTACATTACTTTTGTTTTACCTATGGTATGTATGTAGTACTGTTATGTAGTTTTTCTGCACTTAAAGCAAACAGGACTATATCATCAGCAAACCGTAGGTGATGAAGATATTCGCCATTAATTTTAATTCCAGTTTAAATTTTGGAACACACTCTCCAGGACCGCTGAAAACGGTTTTGGAGGAATTGAATCTCCTTGACTTACCCCTTTTCCAACTTTAAATTTTTAGCTTTCTTGATGTAGTCTAATGATAGACGTAGCAATCGAGAAAATGTTTCGCAGTATCTTGATGTATACACTTTCGATGCTACGTTCAAGTGATTTAAGTACTGCTACCAAGGAGACCAAAGCGAAAGCTTTTTCAAAATCTATGAATCCTAGACATAGTGGAAGTTCATATTCGTTAGTCCTTTGGTGAACATTTGGTCTAATTGGTCTACGACGCGTTCTTTGTCCCCTTTCTTGTACAACAAAATTATAACAGCATTATTCGAAGACGGTATTTCTCTTCCTCAGGCACATTGAGAGTAATTTTTCAAGTTCCTCTTTCATCTTTTCACCTCCCCATTTAAACATCTCTGCTGTGAGTCCATTTTCTCCTGGCGATTGTTTTCGTTCTTCATCCCTCGAAGTACTTTATTCACTTCTTCTTTCATTATGTCTGGGACATCTGCATAATTTTCTTCTGAATATTCATTTCCTAGTTCTTCTTCTGAGTAATACAATTCTCTGTAGAATTTTTCAAATATTTTTATAATTTCTTCCTTATTTCGTGTTACGGTCCTGTCTCTTAACTGCAATTATGTGCTTTTATCCTATCATGAGCTGCTGTTTGGCCTTCTTCAAGCTCTTGTTTTCCTCGATCGTATTCCTAACAAGGCGCTCATTCTATATTTGTACATCCTCTCTTATTTTCATCTTTATGGTTTTATTTATTCTTTGTACTCAATCATCTTTATCTAATTTTCCTTTTCATTCATTTTCCATCATTTCTTCATCAAGAGTTTAGTTCCTTCTGAGATTTTGCTATCTTTTTTCTTTTTCATGCCTGCTATTTCCTTGGCTGTTTCTCTTTAGCCAGTATTTTATTTCTGCTGTTAATGTCTTCTTTATCTTCTAACTCTTCCAAGGCGCTGAATCTGTTGCTTAGTTCTATCTCGAATGTCTGTCTGTTTTTTCACAGATTTTCCAGATCTAAAAGTGGTGGTTTTCCTCTGCTAAGCTTCTTCCTCTCAAGTCTAGTATTTAGTTTCAGCTTACATCTCACCATCCTATGATCACTCGAGTCTTTGAAACTGTTCAGAACAGACACGTCTTGCACAATTGCCCTGTTATTTGATAGAACGTAGTCTATTTCGTTTTTGGTCCCATTTGGGCCTTTCCATGTCCACTTCCTCTGGGGCGGTTTCTTGAAAAATGTATTGGAAATCAACAGTCTGTTGACTTCTGAGAATTCCACTAACTTCTCTCCTCTCTTGTTTCTTTTGCCAAATCCAAAGTTTCGCATTTTCTTGTCACTGCTCCGCTTAGTTCCTACTTTCGCTTTGAAGTCTCCCATTACAATTTTGTAATGCGATTTGCTACTATCCAAAATCTTCTATATCTTCTCGAATAGGTAGTGGACTTCCTTCTCCTGATATGACGTTGTTGGAGCATATACTTGTATAGCTTCTATACTGTATATCTCTTGTTTATCTTTATTATTACTCGTGCGAATCTATCTGAAATTCCTTCAATTTTTGTGATCCGTGTCTTGAGGTCTTTATTTATTATAAAGCCAACGCCTGTCAGTTCTCCATTTTCTGTTCCTTTGAAATACACGTGTAGAACTTGTGTTCTGACTGTAGTTCCAACTGTTCTTCATTCTTCCTTCACACTTCTGATAGTCCTATGACGTCCCACTTAATTCTCTTTAAGTTCATTCTCCAATTCTTCTAATTTGTCGTCTCCTGCAAGTGACTGACAGTTGAGAGTCGCCACATGAAGGTCCGTTCGAGTTGTCGTGTTGGTGTCCTGGCAGTCTACAGTCCAGACCCGGGCATTTTGACCCTCTGACTTCCTGCAGGACTGACCGCTGCCGTTGCCAGCTGCATTCCGTCCTCCGGGCAATGAGTTCCTCCGAGGCTATTTCCTTACTTGTACTGTAATATAATGTGTAAAAAAAAGTGGTGCAGACATTTGACTCACCACGCTGTCAGCTAATGCGTTGCCAAGCAGTTGCTTGGGCACTAATAGGCCCCACGAGGTGAACTTATGGATTGGACATTAGATGTCTATCTCTTAAGCCTTAGTAAGAGGAATTAAGGGGTATCCTCCCAGTTAGTGGCAGAAGCCTTCTTGGGCGACAGTCCCGGTTTTCCGGCCTTTCCTAATATTTACCTAGAAATACTAAAAGTGAAACATACCAAGACGCAAACGTGTTTCAGTGATGGTATGATTTTAGTTCTCAAATCCAGAGCCGGTATACCATACCGGTACGTACCGCCTCACTTCAACCACTGGTTAAGTAGAGTTAGAGGAATCAGTTTATAGGAAGAAGACAATACCGAGCGGCCGTAACTCAGTTGTTAGAGCTTTCGCTTAGCAATCGGAAGATCCTGTGAACGACCCCAGCGCTTGTCCATCCTGACCCGTAAAGGTGGACTTCATACACTTTCGCTATTACAGGGGTTATAATTTCTCAGCTAAAATAAACGATCACAGGTAGTTCATTTAATACACATTCACAAGTGTTATTGAAACCGGTTTTCCAAAATTTCTTTGTCTGTCATTTGTTCAGAATCTTTGAAGATAAATGAACGTAGCTCGTTATGAGACGCATTAGCTCGGTATGACTGAGGAAAAACCCTGGGAAAATCTCAGTCACGGTGATAGCCACTGGAATCGATCCCACGACCTCCTGAAAACTAAGCCAACACTCTGCCACTGAGCTACAGCCGCTTGGCTGATTATCGTAGAGTTTCATAACTTGTGTCTCGCAAATACATACTTTCCACAGAAAATGTAAAAAAAAATTCGCGGACCACCATTTGGGAACCACTGCTGTAGAATGAACACAAGCTACGAGATAAAGAGTCTGCCTTTCTGTTACTTTGCTGCACGTATACACATAACACGTATCAAGTAATTTGAAGCTTCATTTCAGTATTTCCTTGGGCATATAACTTTTTTTTTTTTTATTAGATTTAAATATACTAAGTTTGAAGGCGTTAGATTTAAATATTTTAAGGATGCAAGATTTTCATCGGAAAGTACTTTTAAAAAAATGCTTCTTCGCAGTGTCACACTTTTAAATCTCTGGAAATTATACTCTTTTTATAGATCCAGTAGCAATGGGCTCCTGGCTGTTAGAATAGTTATCCTTGTGCAGGGTCAAAATCCAGTGAGGAGTCCATTGAATGGCAAACAGCAAACCAGAATGAAATAGATGTATACGGTATTAGAAAATCGACACTGGAAGGACTGCAAAGTGCAAACTTACTAATGTTGGTTATTCTGACCAAGGATTTCCAACGTTCCACCAGTTAAATATCTTTTAAGTGGTGTTCTGGAGGGGGACTCGGGCGAGGGGGTTACAGCGCCTTCGAGGGGGTGTTCCAAGATCTGTCTGGGTGTGAAACTTACGTGAAGCATATAATTTTGCCAAAAGTAATACTAATTTCACAAAAGAAGATGAAATTTTGGGGTTCGGATTCCCTCTGTGCATATCCCTGTATCATTTGCAAAATCGTTGGAAATCAAATATCGAAAAATCGTTAGATATCGAAGATCGAACAATTCGAAAAAGTATATCGATATCGAAAAATTGCACAGCCAATATTCTGCATATTGGATGAAAAATTCGCGATGTTTATTTTTTTCTGATTCGTGTGATGGCAATCTGAAAGTGAAACATTCAACACTGAACTCGTGCTCAAAGTTCTAACAACTCCCACGTGATGTCACTACTGCACAAATCCGTTGCGACGAATCGAAATGTATTTTCATATGGTTTCTGTTTAGCGACAATAGATGTCAGTGATGATGCTGTTCTATACATTGTATGCCGTTCTATCATTCGTCTCTCTGGCTGTAATTTCCAAGTTACCGGTAATTTTATGTTCTAAGTAAGAGGGTACCATTCCCCAACCCTTTTTGTTTTTGTCTTATGAAGAAATTAGTAAATTGATTTTAAAACTTGAACAGACGAGTTAGAAAATAATGTTTTAAGTAAACCCTATTAGTCCAATCAATAAAAGTTCTGTGTCGGGACTAGTAAAATCTGATTTTATCAGAAGTGTTAGACCACAAAATATCAGGCGTATTTTCTGAGGACCCCCCCCCCCCTCTTGCTTTCCCCTTATCCCCCCGAAACTACAAATTGACAGACTTTCAGAAACTGAATTATATCTCCGTAACCAATAGACATATTGTCCTAAGCAGATCACGAAAGCTTTCGGTGAAGCAACCGGATCCCCTATCAGTTGTGGTTAACCAAACATTCACACCACCACCAGAAAGATTCCGACAAGAATTTTTCTCTGGCACTGCCACTTTCTCGAAGCAGATGGCAGAAGCGAAAGGTGGTCATATCGTTTTTCAAAGAGAAAAAGGAAGGAAGAAGAAAAGGAGGAAAGGAAGGGAAGAATAGTAAAGAAAGAAGTGGCAACGTTTGGGTCGAAACCACAGACATTCCTTCTACATATCTGTGATTTTGAACAAAACATATGGTGACCTAAGGACTTCTTGTTTTGGACGCTTCTATAACGACTATTTCTTTTGTGGGTATAATTCGTAGATAACAAGCTACAAAAATGTTTACCATCCGTTTTGCGCTATGGTTAGTAGGTTTACCGTAATTTTGATCAAAAGAGCAAAATAAGGATATTTTGCTTTCGATATTTACACTTTTTACGGTGTAGTTTGTTTTAAACTCACAATATATATATATATATATATATATGACCCAGCATCGTGAGGACAATTGGGGAGCTGCTGTGAATAAAATACAGTGGCGATCACAGTGAGAGCTTCGGCTCTCCTCTCCCAACACGTCTGGTCAGCGTGGGAGAAGTAGACCAACTCCTCCCTTCGGGGAGAGGCCTCATCCAGTAGTGGATTGAATATGGCTGTCTATATATATATATATATGGTATATATAAAAATGTTCGAGATAAAAGTTGTTGCCTGTTTCATAATTTTTAGAAAGATGTATATATCAATATTGTTCAACAATTGCGTTAACTAATGAGGTAGAAATGAAGTGCAACAGTGTGTGAACAATGCTTTACCTTCTATATGTGCCCTATCCCCATTAAGTAGTTGTGAGCTTCAACGGTTATGACAACTTATCTTCGCTGTGTAGTGGCAAGTAAAATAGATGATGATATTTTGGAGACCTTTTTATGTGATATATCACATACCCAGATAGCATGTCAACTTGCAACAAAGACTGCCAGTCACTTACTTTGAGCTTGCTAAGCTTGATGTTGTGTTGAACTTAAGAAACAAGCATCAAACAAACTTGTTGGAAAAACATAAGTGGCTTGGCTGTTATAACTAAGCTAAATCAAGCTTCTTGCCAGCAACTAAACGAGGAATCTTGTCAAACTTTAAATTTATTTGATTTTTTTCGTTGCACTTCCACTGTCCTCTCAGTGCACTGAAGTTCCATTACGTGCCAGACCTATTTCGACGTACCGTAGTCTAAGCTTCGCCAACTCCCTTCCTGTTACTACTACAGACGTCTCTTGCGATCTGATGGACTAAATATAAATAATGAAGGCGAACTCGGGCGTGTGGTTCCGTGATCTACTAACTACAGCATCGGATTGGTGTGCCGGTGGCCCTCGGTGCGATTCCTATTCAGAACAATGTTTTTATTTTTGTAAGAAGTCCAATTTATTTTCCGTTCTTGTCCTGCTAAAGCTACTTCAACCTTGATTCTTGTAAACAAGAGTGCTTGGTTCAACATTGGTTCAACCTTTTGGCTTACACTGCAAAGCTTGCATCAAGTTTTTCCACTTGCCAAAGTAAGCTTGATTAACTTTTGACTGTTATGTGGGTAGTGAAGAAAGAAGAAAAAGAAAGAAGGTACTGTGAAGTTTAAGCTATTTCTTTGCTCAGAAAGATCAAATAAAATTTCAGGGAATTTATTATGATAAGTTTAGCCATATTTCTGTTAGTTGGAAATTAAATTTAGTTGGTAGTTTTCGCTTTCAAAATAACTTACTTTTGAAGATACGGTATTTTCAATAGAACTCATACTGGGGAGAAGCCTATTAAGTGTTCAATTAATGTTAATGTTCTGGACAAACTGGCTTAAGATCACACATAAGATCTCGTACAGAGTCTCATAAGACCTTTTGAGTCTAAAGTATGCAGATATAAGTGTGCTTATAGTACTGCGTTGAAAAAGCACATGAGATCTAATACAGGCGAGAAGCCTTACGAATGTGAAATCTATAGGCATAAATGTGCTTATAGTAGTGCGATTACAGTGCACATGAGAACTCATAGTGGCAAGAAGCCTTATAAATATAACGAATGCAAATACAAATTTGCTCATCGCAAATCCCTGATAGTTCACGTGAGAACTGATATACAAGAGATAAACCTTTGAAATGTAAAGTTTGTGGAAAGACATTTATTGTAAGCGATAACTTGAAACATCATATGAAAACACACACAAGAGCGTGAACGTGAAATATCAGAGTAATGCATCAGGTATTTAATGCATGCAATTAAAAACAATTAAAAAAGCGCATCAGAACTCATATTAGATAGACGCCTTTTTGTAGAATCAGGAGCGGATGACCGATTGACAGCCCGCTGGCCCTTTTGTCTTGGAAGCATAATGTTACCCAATAAAGAAGACTACTTAATTTATTTTGTTACTCCTGGTAGCCTTAGTTTTGCCACTCTTCCAAAATTTAACGCACAACACTTGGTATGACCAACATATAGGCATTACTGATATAATCTCAACAGGCCTATTCTAGGGCCCTCAAAAATCGCGGGAACGGGCCACGTATTTTCATTTTGCTTTAATATATTCCTATCTTTAAGTCACTATATCAATACTTCCTATTCTGAGATCTGATTAGTATTCTAAGGGCCCTTCCAAGTTTTCTGGGAGGCTTGTTATTATGAAGCGTATACAAGCCTCTTGAAAGGTGCTTTTTGGATCTCACACGCTACAACCCCCACAACCACGAGGGCCCTTAAAAGTTTTAACATTCTTTGCTTCTCAAACTTAAAAGTTTGCTGAAACTAGCTCTTTCAAAAACTACTTTTGATGAAAAGCTTATACTACATCAAGTCCACAGGAAGAAGAACCATCTTTCTCCATGAAATGCTTTGGATACGTATTCGAAATATTGAATGATTTGTGGTTGTTACGAAGAATATGAGTAGACTTTGGACTTACCATATACAAGTGTGCATAAAACAGCTCTCGGAATAGGTCTGGTGACAAAATTTACGGTACTTAAATAAGTTTGATTACCATAGCCTTGAAAATAGTCAACTTGGGCAAGAATGCAGCTTTCCAAGGTTTTCTGCCACCGCTGGAATGAGATCTCGAAGCCATGATGAGTCCATAACTTATTACGATTCGCGCTGGACATCTCAAACAGTGTAAAAATGGCGACCTTTCAGCTCCAGTTTCATATTCGGGAGAAGAAGTCTGAGGAGTTTGACATCTGAGGCGAATGTGGCGAGTAGGATGGGTGCGGAAGCGACATCATGTGGTCGGCGAGAAACTCACGAATGAGAAGTGCTCCGTGACAGGTGCATTGTCCTCGTGCGAATCGAATATTTCGTTCGCCACAGATCCAGTCGCTTTCGCCGAATGTTCTTCGTCAAACGCGGCAGTAATACTCTCTGCTGAAAGTCTAGCCCTGGGGACACGAATTCGAAATATAGAATGGCGCGGATGTGGAAAACACGAGGAGCACGTTCTTCATCGAGCTCCGGCTTATTCTCACCTTCTTAGTTTGTGGAGATGATGGGCTTTTCCATTACGACAACACAAAGCATGTTCAATGACTCTGTAGTCGATTTGCCCGGTCAACGCAATGTTTCACGTTGGCTCTTGCTCCGACTTTCTGTCTCTGATGTAATCGGAGACTACCATACACACGTGGTCATCAAATCACCACTATAACAACCCCCTATGTCATCACAGCAATGTTACTCGGCAGACGGCCTTTTCAAGATTGCAGCCCAATTCTGGTGGGAGCGAAACCCTGTGCGGTCATGTGTCTTAGGGCGCTACTTAACTAGTTCGGCATTTTTGATGCACCCTTAAATGCTGTCATTATATTTATACAAACTACTGCATGGAAAAAAGAATGGGAACATTACATTTACTACTACATGATAAAAAGGTGACCAAGTGGCCTGATTTTCGGACACAGCCCCCCAAATAATTCTTCTGTCCCCGATTTTCACAAAAAAAAATAAATAATAAAAATAATAACTTTGAACCCACATTAAAATTTTGCGAGCTAAACCTGGTTCCACGGAGAGAAACACTATGTTATTGGACAATAACATTACTCACAATTACCTGCATTTCTCTCTCTCCCAGGCAGCGGTGCCTCTATGGGGTGAATATTTTCTCTTATGAACTACATAATATGGGTTGGGAGAAAGCCGTAAATAAACACTGAGTCTCTTCAGAGGATATAAGTGGTGAAAAGAAGCTTAAGGGTCATATTTATGAATCACTCCCAAGAAATCGGTGGTTCTCTTAAGTAGAACCTTTCATTTCAATGCTCCTGGGAGCCACTCACCTCTTTCGATTCATAAATATGTCCTTTAATATCTCTTTGAAGTTTTAGTGAACCGCTTGAAGAGAAAGAATCCCGAATAACTAAAAGCATGCATTCGAACGAGAAACTCCATTGGATGAATTCAGGTCACTTAATAATAAATGCATTTAAAAATTTAAAATTACTTTTTCCTTATACATATAACAAATGATGAAATAAGGGAGAAAAGTTATTTACAATTTCTAAGACACAGACAAGCTTACAGGTACTTTACACTCATGGTAAAGACAAGGCAACGTTACGCCGAAGTCATGTTCCAATGATGGGATAGGAAACGGACAGAGAAGACTGGTGCTAGGGAGCGGATGCGTACATTAAAAAATTATCTGTCCCAGAAAAGGGTATTAAAATGGTCACCTTAATGATGAATACAACAATTTTCAGTACAGTAGCTCAGTGGTAAAATAACATACATATTAGGTGGGTGCAAGAGTTCTACCCATTTTGTAGAGGCCACTTGCGATCTGATTGCCACTTGCGTCGATGATACTGTCGTAACTTTAACCGTTCGCCACGTAAGTGGTTGATAGTAGAACATAAGACACTGACAGAGTTATAGTATGTCGTGCGTTGAACGAGGTAAAATGGCAAACGATAAACAGTGCATCAGACACTTTAAATTTAATTTTATTTAAGGGTTCTTGATAACTTTAGCTAAGATCATATGGATCATCGCGGGAGAATTGGTGGAATGAAGAAACTGGGGGAAACGGGAGAATCCCGAGAAAACCCACGTACATGGTGCTTGTCCAGTACAAACGCCACATGGCATACTGGAATCGAACCGAAGACCGCCAAACACCAGAAGTGAGCGGTCTAACACAGACACTGCTTACTGTACGAGTCCGATAAAGACCGTACTGCGGCAGTATATTGCCGCAACATTCGTCAACTGTATTTGGGGGAGAGCAGAAGGTAGTTGACGATAGTACATGTCGCTGTTGGTTTAGGAAATTCAGAGTCGGAAATAGAAGCTGCAAGGATTAACCACGATCTGGACGTCCATCAGTGGGTCTGAAAATGATTTAGAGACCAAGTCGTAATAAATATCTCCCATCCAGCTGTCGTCGAATTAGATGACATGTTTAAGGAACATAGAACACAATTGGAAGGTGGTTTTAAGCGCTTGGATTCAGTAGGAAATTGGATCAGTGGGTTCCACATCAGAGCGAGGCAACGAGAGGACAGAGTGGGTACTTATATTTCTTTGCTTTCTTTTCACACACGTTAAACTTTTGTGGAACGAATGGCAACGGGAGTTTAAAGTTGGATTTGTAGCATAATGTCAAACGTCGAAGGACTGTGTGTCACGTTGAAAAGTCTGCCTTATCGACATCAAAAGGAGAACTTCATCTGAAAAAGGTTTTCTGTTCAGTGCATGATGGGATTTGAAGGGAATAAACTACTAGAAAGTTCTCCCACCAAAAACAATGATAAATGCTGACCTCTACTGTCAAAAGTTGCGCAGACTGAGAAGAAAAGCGGCCAGCGCTCGTCAGTCACAAAGGTGATAGATATCTTTCTCGATATCGGCAGACCTCATGCTCATTTCATCACACGACAGAATTACTGAGTTTAGTTGGGGAGTGTTACCCAACCCGCTGTAACTTCCGCAACATTGCTCCTTGCGAATTAGCACCTTTTTACTAATTTCAGAACACATTCGCTCGCCAAACTTTGGATGATGCGGGGGATGTGGAAACGCCACTACTAAAGATTATGACTCCAGATGAAATCAGTTCTATCCTCGTGAGAATAATTTCCCACCAGACAGATTGTAAGAGGTCTTACATAATGAAAGCAATTATGTTCAGTCATAGGTGTCCTACTTTTTGTGACTGCGCTTGTATCTCGTCTCCAGGACTGGGTAGAACTTTTGCACACCCCAAGAGAACGTCGAATTATATTCACATCAAGTTTCACGTACCTATGGATTCATTTAACTGTAACACGAATCAATTTCACATAGTAGATTTTTGCACTAGTTTGTTTTACAGATACCAATTCATCGATAAAGTGTGTTCCGTAAAATTAAATTTTATATTTTGTGTTGATTTCAAACATAAATACCAGTAGAATTAAAAAAAAATCACTCTTTGCGATATAAAACATATTCAAGCACTACACACTTACAGATGACACCTCACTTTAATGCGAGGGTAAGGAATTAGCTTTTTTTGCTTAGTGTCCGCACCTCCCGCTGAGTTTATGGCTGTAGCAATCCTCCTCCTTTTTCCTACGCAGGGTTGCCCGTCCAGTTCTTATACTTACCAGACACTTCTCAATTCATTAAATTACAAAAGACTGTCAAATAACTTATAAAGGACACACTACGCGTGGAGCATCGCTCGAAAACGTACTCGAGTGGTCCATATATTTATTAATAGTGATTTATTTTCTTCCACCTGTAGCCCTCCATCCTGTAACTATCACATATTCACTTTAAAAAATTGAATATGGGTAGTTGTAGAATGTAGACTCATGATATACAACATAATCTGTCGACATTGTTAATGTTTCATTGTCTGTGTTTGGATCAGTGTTTCTATGTATATGTATTTTCTGTATATGTCAATATATCGTTGTGTGTACAACTCACTTTAAACGATATTTAAGGTTGATTGCAAGAAAAGGTGTATCAGCCTTAACTCCGACATAATAAATAAGGCGAAATAAATATATCAGATG
The DNA here is from genome assembly GCA_022664845.1 of Lepisma saccharinum. Lineage (NCBI taxonomy): Eukaryota > Metazoa > Arthropoda > Insecta > Zygentoma > Lepismatidae > Lepisma > Lepisma saccharinum. The sequence goes on from JAGDQP010000362.1 coordinate 24,557, forward strand.
TACATTCACTAATTTAGTCACAGCCTACCCATTCCCCGTAATCCAGGTGGTAACGTCAGTGGCTTCGGATAAAATGAATAGGCACACAGGTTGGAAACTCACGGCCGGCCATTCTGTCAGCTTCCCCCCGTTTTACCAGCCGAATGCCCAGCTCTCGTGGACTATTGGTTATGCTCGTTGACTTCGGATAAGCAGGAGGTGGCGGGGAAACTTTGAGTCCTACTCAAGTTGGCTGTCCTGACAGACTTTCTGAGGTTTCCATCAGTTTTGAGATCTCAATGAAGGGATGGTACCTATAAACTAGGCCCTGACTGCTGCCTTCGCTTTTCTTTCAGCATACTAATAAAAGAATTACAGGCAATTCTCCTCCTATAACCCTAAGAAATTCTAAAGGTCAGAAATGATGAAAAGTTTTAATAAATTTTTCAACTTCTTTAAGTCGGTTGACAAAACAAGTTAAAAAGAATTTTGACCTTGACCATCAACCTTCTGGGGATGTGTAATTCCGAGAACGGATTCAAGAACTTTGTCTCGCTAGTGCAATAAAGAGGACGGAGTGAATGCACTCGCCCCAGCAAGAAGTTGTTTGCCTGCTTGATTCACAGCAAGAAATTACAAAAAAAATAAATAATAGTTGTGCTGAGGACTTTGGTGGAACAAGCTTTCTATGATTGTGTTAGAATATTACGTTAAACAAAACATCAGTTGTAAAACGTTGGCTTCGTATTCGAAATGACCTGGGTTCTATCCCAGCGGCCGACCATCCTGACAGGTCTTGCCAGGTTTTTACTATCACACCAGACAAATGATACCTTCAACTTAGGACTTGGCCGACTCCTTCCCGCATCCTTTCACCTACTCTTCCCAGGCGGAGCCATAGCTGCCTAAAGGCCATACATCAATTCAATTCAATAAACAAAATCAACCTTTTCCTTGTGAACTAGGGTCCAAGTTCTCAGAAACTTCCGTCTTTACTACAAATAACTGCGAGGCGTTTAGTTCTGTCTGTTGCTATCTACTCCAGTTGTAATTGCTTATTTCTTGAGCCAATTTGAAATATTCCTAAATCCTGATCGAAATTTAGCACATTTGTAGGTTTCCCACTACAAATGTAACCAGAGATGTATTTAAGGGATAGGTCCTCCCCTCCGCCGAAATTAAGAGTTTAATGCAGAATTAGTATAATTTTATTAGTTAGCTTCTTTGTCACATTGTTTTATTACGTTCCGTATAACTTCCCTGGCTTCACTATGAATAGTTGGCCATTTTTTGCACACTGAAGGCATTATCGAAGGGATAACAAAGTCGCACGGAGTAAAGATGCACTAGAAAAGAATCACAACAGCACCGGACCAACACTCACGCTACATTGACTGAATCTCTGAGATGACACCGAGGTGACAATTTTCATACGTCTGGCAATCCTGAAATTTCGGCTTAGGTTGGGAAAAGAGAAGAACATTTTTGAGTACTGACTCGTCTGAAAGGAAAAACACACCTTGTACCCCACTTCGTCACCCCGCATACGCAAATAAGTCAGACGCCGAGTGTACTTGATTTGAAGTATAATTAATTTCAACCTTCTCGTCTTTTATTTCTAAGGGATCTTGTATAGCATAACAGTTGCCTCCAAATACATCATTAGAAGCCATGACTGGTAAACGTTTCACTACATCGACGTTAAAGATCTGTAAATATGTATAATGATTATTGCACACCATCATTTGTAGGAGATTTCTAAAGTGTCATTCTGCAGATCACGGAGTCCTAGACATCACTACGAATATAACTGAAGTATTTCTTAACTTCGTAGCTATTCCTGAAACAAAATGAAAGAATGGTTAAATTTGCTCAATAATAGGTTTCAATAGCATTGAAAGAATTGATTTAATTATGATTATGCAATATTTCAACTAGTTGCTTTAAATGAGAGAAATGCAAACCTGTAATTAATTCGAAGATAAATTTCAATATATCTCGCACATTAACTGGATTCTATTTTCAGTTCAGTCAGTTAAATTCACGAGTCTAAAAAACTACAGTCCTAACAAGATGAAAGTATATTCAATTCCAAAACCAACAAGTGGAAGATAAAGCCTTATTTAATCATAGATTATAATAAATCAGAAACCGCTTACTAATCGTAATTTTGCGTTTATTATGTGAGGATGAATCACAGGAAACACATAGCAAAATTCATATTAGAATTAAGTACATACCTTTTAGAAAAAGAAAAGGAACATTTAAGTACACCTCAAAGAAAGGTTTACCCCAAGTACAGAACTCTGGTTCCATTTCAGCAAATACCCTGAACAAAACTATTACTAATCCTTTTTGTATGTAACATCTTTCATAAAAACATAGTTCACTTGAAGTACAAAACCCATAAATAATTCACATTAAGTAAAACGTAAAAATAGTCAAAGAAGGGACTTGAACTTTTCACTGAAACTCTCGATGGAGAATTTGACCGAGGTTGATGCGCAAATAATAAGAATCTAAGACATATATTTACAATAAAAATTGCAAGAGAGTTACTTTAAAGTTGTGGGTTATATTTCAATTAATTTACTCTGAACAGCGGGAATAAAGAATTCAAAGAAGAAACATCTGCGCGAAGTTACTTAATGGAGCAAGACTCATTTGCGTTTCTCCATACACTCACTCCCTGTGCAGGAAAAGCGAGGAACGCCCGTTTGGTCGTTAGATTGCTATTGTGATTTTTTTATATGGAGTAGAGGATTGAGAGCGGTCCAATGCTTTACGTATTACGAAGTAGCAAAACAATTGTTGATATTTTCACATATAGGGACGGATAATTCGGACTCTTACATAAATTTATACTTCGGTGATTACTGTAAGTACCTGAATTTGTACATTTTCTGGGTGCTACGGTGCCCTGTGCATTCATGCTGATTATCCATTGTGGTGACCGGCAGGTTGGGATCGCATAATACATCAATAGGAAGCTTTGTCGTGGAAATTTATGCTGTTTGTCCTGTGGATCATCCGATTGACGTTGTTTATACTAGAAGTTGTGTTGTGTTAAATTTCACTATATTAACATTTTGATGGAAAACATCAATGTTTAACTATACAAACATTTTGTTACTTGATGTGCTACATTATTTTTCAACGTAACCTGAATTAACACTCATATCACTTCGTCTAAAGGAGATAAAACATATGCAGCCGTTTATCAAGAAAGCCTGGTGTTGTCTTGTTGAAATAGAGTTCTTGTATTAATAAATATAACAAGTATTGGATAAAAAAATACACAATAATCTAGATTCTGCACAGGTGGTGATATCAGCACAAGGATTTAATTCTTATTGAACATTGTTTTGCTTTCGCTAATATATCGCATTTAAAGCTTGCTTGAATTACACAGAGATGAGCTGTTTATACTATTTAAAATAATCTATAGCACTAGTTAATGTATTGGAAACATTAAATCTAATTTAAAATCGCTTACTGTGAAGAATATTAACTATAAGTAGCATTTGGTAAATAACCTATTACTGATATTCAGTTAAATCGAGGCATTGAACTCATTCAGCGTTTACATACATACCATTAACTTTTAAAGAAGCTGGTACATGATCCTCGACTACTATCCTGGAAGAGATTCAACCTATTTTCTTTATTCAGGAGGTACTGCAGTTGCGTAAACTGACACTACTCCTCGAATTCTGGAATCTCACATTTCTTACTAAAGATATCGTTATAAAAGTGCTGATGCGGATGATAGCGTCAAAGTATTTAAATCTGCACTATCCAAATCATGCTACGGCGGCAGCGTGGATCCGATACTCGAATCCTCAGGTACTTGTTTTTCGCTCTTATTCTGCGTTCCGTGGTGCAGCCATCACTTTTTTAAAATTACATAAGGCGTGCGATGTGCTGATCTTGCTATAATAATTCACAATTGCGGAGCTTTGTTCAAAGTTACACATGATTAGTGTTGTCAAATCACACTTTATTTTTTCTACAATATATCGATATTAAATATTCTCTAAATAGTTTGTTAATTGTAAGGAAACAGGTTATATTTATATATAAGGGTTCAGTTTCTAAGTGTTCTTAAAAGTTGCTAAAAGCAATTTATTTCATTTCACGTAAGATACAATACAAATTAAGTATAGGAAAAAATCACAAATAACATTTTCTACAGTAGAACATTTATGAGAATAACTATTAGTTTTATATATGTATGTATTGTGAGGTTAAGTTGTAAAATTTTATATTCTCATTATAGGATCATTTATATATATATATATATATACATCTGTAACTGTTTAAATGCATTCATTTCACATCCCTAGTTAAAATACTCCTACGGAAAATTTGAAATGTCAAGTAGCATTGGAGTAAAAGGTTTGTTTCGATGTTGCACCCCTGAATAAGCATTACTTGCCTGTGATATAAAAATTCTCATATCTAAGCCAACAGCGTTAATGTTTGGAACAATAGCAATGAATTCCTATATGCAAACACAGAATATTTGAAATGTTGTGTATTTTTTCAAGTAATATTGAGGGGTGAAATTCGGATTTAACGATCGAGCTAAGGATTGCTTGAGATCTTTACAACATATTTTACTCACAATATTAAAGTACAAATAAAAATTCATTTTAAGTTCTTTAGACAACTTGGGCACAGGCCTTAAAGCACTAGTAGAATATCACAGGACGTCCATGCATACAGATAACGGAAAGCAACTATACGAATATGCATCATGGTAGGACGGCGTACGTAACGTTGAAATCCATTACCTTATATCTGTAAAATCGATAGCTTAGAATTTGCAATGTGCTCCTTACATAATGGGACGTTGTATACATATTTTCAGTTTGAGTTATTGGCGCAAAGTTAAACTGAAAGCAACTGGAGGTGAGAAAGCAGAGGATTAATGTGCGCTTCTGCCGTAACTGCAATCTTCTTCGCAAACCCACGATCTTGACTATTTTAGAAACGGAATTAGCAGTGAAAGTAGCAGTTGAACTGCTTGTAGTACTTATGTAAGCTCTCTATATTAAAAAGTGTATGTCCAATATAAGTTGTGATGCGCTTTTGAAATTTCTATATTAAATATAGAGTTGAAGGAAGAATTTAAGTCCATTAAACTTGATTTCCAGAGCAATATTAGGATTGAACAGAAAGTAGAATGTTACACATATCGATGTTGCAACCGGGAGTTCTTCCTGCGCTTACAGATATGCTTATTTATGAAACCGGTCTTAAATATAGTTGATAAGAATGGACTTGTCCTTTCAGCAATCATGGGTTCTTTTATATTCGCGAATGTCATTGAAGAGGATGGTTTCATATATGTATGTTCGTGTTATTTCAAGTTACTGCTTGTAATAAATTGATATCCGCGTATTTCATATTCTCAAAGCTTCTCCTTTGAGTTCTCATATGGACTTTTAGGGAACTTTTTTGAATAGATTTATGTCCGCAAATTCCACACTCAAAGGGCTTGTCTCCAGTATGGATTCTCACGTGCTGTTTCAAGGGTCCACTTGCAGTACATTTATAATTGCATATTCCACATTAAGAAGGCTTCTCGCCGGAATTAGTTCTGATATGAACCTTTAAGCTACTCCGTACAGTAAACTTTTGTCCACATAATTTACATTCATAAGGCTTCTCACCTGTATGGGTTCTCATGTGCCTTTTCATTGCATATTTATTACTACATTTATATTCGCATATTTCACATTTAAAGGGTTTCTGAAGTGTATGAATATTCAAGTGCTGCTTCAACATACCGCTTTGAGTACATTTATATCCGCACGTTTTACATTCATAAGGCCTCTCACCTGTATGAGTGTGCATATCCACTGTTAACATACCCCTTTGAGTAAATTTATGAACGCAAATGTCACACACATACGGTTTCTCCCCAGTATGAATTCTGATGTGCCTTTTCAACGCTTCCTTTCTAGAAAATTTATAACCGCATTCTTCACATTGAAAAGACTTCTCTGCCGTATGAGTTCTCATGTGGCTTTTTAAATTACTGCTTCCTATAAATTTATATCCGCAAATTTCGCACCGAAAAGGCTTTTCCTTTGTATGAGTTCTTTTATGAAGTATCAGTTGACTTGAGTAAATTTACGTCAAGTTTCACACTCAAAAGGTCTTTCCCCACTGTGTATTCTCCCGTGTACTTTTAAAGAACCACTTGTAGTACATCTATAACTGCATATTCTACACTCATAAGGCTTTTCAGCTGAATGAGTTCTGATTTGGACCTTTAATGTACTGCGCACGACAAATGTATGTCCACATGTTTCACATTCAAAAGGTCTTTCTCCAGAATGAGTTCTCATGTGCACTATTAGGCATCGCATGTCTATACATTTATATCCGCAATCTTTACAATGAAAACGCTTGTCACCCATATGGCATTTTATGTACCTTTTCAACGAACTACTTTGAGCCCATATATAGTCGCAAAATTGACATTTAAAGGGCTTTTCCCCTGTATGGGTTCTCATATGTTCTTTTAAGGTACAGCTTACTGTAAATTTATAACCGCATATTGTACATTGATAAGGCCTCTCACCTGTATGAGACCTCATGTGTACTTTTAACTGACGGAGTACTGTAAATCTATGTGCGCATATTTCACATCTGAACGGTGTGTCTTCTGTATGGATTTTTAAGTGTCGGTTTAACACACAACTTTGAGCGCATTCATAACCACACGTTTTACATTTATAGGGCTTTTCACCTGTATGGTTTTTCATGTGCACTTCCAGAGTACCACATTGAGCAAATCTATTTCCGCAAATTTCATACTGATAGCGCTTCTCTCCAGTATGAGTTCTCATGTGCAATTGCAAAGTTCTCTTTAAAATAAATCTATTAACGCACTGTTCACATTTAAAAGGTTTCTCCCTGTTATGTCTTCTAATATGTAGTTTCAAGTGATTGCTTCGACTACATTTATATCCGCATTTTTCACATTGAAAGTGCTTCTCTCTCGTATGGGTTGTGTGTGTTTCCAAGCCATCCTTCCTAGTATATTTATATCCGCATATATCACATTTGTAAGGCTTCTCATTAGTATGAGTTGTGATGTGCCTTTTCAACTGAGGACGTTGAGCAAATTTATATCCGCATATTCCACATTCATATGGCCTTTCTCTCGTATGAGTTCTTATGTGAGTTTTCAAGCTATCCGTTTTTACATTCATATCCGCATATATCACACTTACAAACTTTCTCTACTTCATGAGTTACTGAGTGCTTTTTCAAACCAGACAGAAATGCAAATTGTCTTTCACATAACCGGCATGCATAGCGCTGGATATTAGAGTCAGTTTTCATTTGCACTTGTGAACTTGAAAACGTACTTAGGGGCGCAGTAGTCTTCATTCCACTTGATTTGGTGTTTATTATCTGTTTATCTCGAAAATTTTCAAGTTTAGAAGATTTATTAGACAAATTATCTTCACTCTCTTGCCGATTTAATTTGGCTTCCATTTCATTTCCTCCCGGAAGTTGTTTACTTAGTTTGAATTCATAGCCATATTTACCTTCTTCCAACGCATTCATTTCCCGTTTAATATGTGAATTTCTGTTTCCACTACAAACATCTGCTGCCTTGATTGCTCCCAATTTAGAAACAGCTTTGGTTTCATTTCGTAGCTTTGATAAATATTTTGTGCATAGCTTGGAAAACTGGCACTTTCTAATGCCTGGAAATGCTCTGAATATATCACAGAGGGAACTAAATCCTTAGTGTCCGTGTTTTCTTGCTTTGCATCACTAGTGCTCTGAACTTCCTTGTAGATAATCGTTGAATGTCCTCCTTTGCTCTCTTCATCCGACGAAAGAAACCTGAACAAAACTGGGCTCGTTCTATACACCAAATGGCAAGATTCTTGATTGGAAGTGTCGTTCTCTTCATTTCCGTATACTTTGTGAATATCCACCTTAAACGGTCCGTAACAACTCTGACAAAAACAAAATTTTCTATTATTAGCTGTGAGTTTAGAAATAGTGTAATATTTCTTCTTCTTATTATTATTATTATTATACGCCATAGAACCAATAGAAAAGTATTTCGAATACATAACAACAGAGATACAGAACACTAAAACGAAAATTGATCTAATAACAATGTACAAAACACCAGACTTTAACATTGGCATATTTCTCCATAGCTGAATTGATTTCAAGGTCTTTAGGCAACTATGTCTCAGGCCGTATGGATGATGATGGGATAAATTGGTGGAATGAAAAAAGTGGGAGGAAACGGGAACACCCCGAGAAAACACGCACACGGTGTTTGTCCACCACAAAGTTCACATGACATGAGCAGGGATCGATCCGACGACCCCTAGCACCAAAGGTGAGCGCTCTACCAACTGAGCCACCGTGGCCCCATATTTCTCCATAACTTAAGACTCCTACTCAAAACACACAGAAAACATGATTCTCTCATTATATGTGGTGACTTCAAAACTGACATCAGTTCACCTTCAGAAAATAGAAGGAAGTTCTTAACCTTGTTGAAAACCTACAATGTTGCCTCAACTATATATGATCCTAAACTCATAATAGTCTTCCCCGTCAGTAATAGATAATATATTGACAAACAAATTTAATTCTTCCATTATGGACCCAAGTATCAACAAAAATCTTGGACAAAAGCTCGTAATTACCGATTTCTTTGTAAAAGAAAACACCCTCCGTTCAAACTACTTACCATAATTTCGAATAATATTGAGAATTTGGTTTGCTAATTAGAACAGGAAGAATGGAACTTTAAGGAGAAGGAAGCACATACTGTTCATGCAATATATTCATGGGAAAATTTAAACTACTTTTTGATTCCTGCTTTCCTATAACCCAGAAAAAATAACAGAAAATTGTAGGAAGGCGTTTATAACCGGCATCAAGGTTTCCAGTTGTAACTTAAAACTTTTATATAAAAAATGTATTAACAATAATTAGCAACAGTCTCGGGATTATTAGAAAAAATATAAGAAAGTATAAAAAATTGTCCCTAAACAGCAGAGAAAATGCATTACCGGAATTGAATTTCAGGCGCAGAAAATAAAAAAACAGAACAAACAGTCAATAAAGAAATAAAAAATAGCAGCAAAGTGCATGAAAACGTGAAGCTGACGTTATCAGAAACAAAAACACAAGTTGACGACCCTTCAGAAGTTGCTGATGAATTCAAATTCTTTGTAGTATCGGAAAAACACAAAATAACGTGTCAATAAATCAGGTTTTATTTCCTCTTAAATCATTTTCGCTCGTCCAAAACCCTACATTTCTGATACCCCACACCTAGTGAAATTCTGCGAGTCGTAGAAAATTTAAGAACAAAAAGTTCTGTGGTTCCGATGAAATTCCAACATTCATCATAAAACTTTGAACTCATGTGGTCGCTCAGCCAATTCCTAACATAGTAAACCTAACCTTTAAACAAGGTAAATTCCCTGATTGCCTTAAGGGAGCCATTGTAAAAGAACTCTTCAAAACTGGTAGCAAAATTATATACAAATTATAGACCTATTGCACTCACCTAAGAGTTGTAACACTTGAATCCATCATGTGCGTTCGATTAAAAGGTCACTTAAAAATAACAACACACTTTCATGCTCCCAACGTGGATGTATTAACTGTTTTCAAGGTAAATGTACAGTAAGTGTTGTCTACGATTTCATGCAGGAAGCCTTAAATGGTTTAGATAACAAACAATATCCCATAGGGATTTTCTCCGACTTAAGTAAAGCCTTTGACAGTGTCGACCATGCCACACTATTAAATGAATTGGATCGTTACCGCATAAAAGGCTTACCTCGTGTGGCTGAAAACTTATTTGACAGACAGAAGTTAAATATTGGAAATCAGTGACTTAACACACACACTGGTGCTGCTAGTAAAGTAACTCCTTCCCTAGGAAACAGAACATAGGAGTTGCACAAGGATCAATGTTAGGATCTTCGCTGTTTCTAATTTATGTCAACGACCTACCACAAAATCTAAGAGAAAAAGCTTCTATGTCAATGATACCAATGCAATGTATTACTAAATCAAACAAATAAAGAGCTACATCAAACACCACTAATACCTTATCTTAACTCACTGGTTGATTCAGTGCTAACAAACTTAAACCAAAAAGCCGGAAAAGCTAATTACACTTCTTTCACCCATCCGTTAAATATTAAATCTTTGCCGAAAACCAATATAATGAACACAGAAATAGAAATTTCCAACTCAACAAAACGTCTAGGCATTATCGTCAATGACGAATTAAAATGGGATGAGAACACAGGTCATCTGATTAATAAACTCTCATCAGTTATTTTTCATATAAGGATGCTTAAGCCCATTTTAGATAAAACTACCTTAATCCTGATATACTATGCCCTTTTTTCATTGAATTGAACGGTATGGAATGGCCTTTTGTGGTCCTAAAAGGAACTTACATAAACTATTTACAACAAAAGAGAATGGTCAGAATAAATCTGAACAATCCAAATGCATTTCGTGCAGAGGATTATTTCGAGAATTCAACACTATGACTTCACCTTCAGTGTAAATTTATGAAGTTCTTTTACTAATGTATAGCAACAAGGGCAAAATAAACCAAAACAATGACAAACACGATTACCACACAAGACACAACTCGGACCTTGCAATTCCTTACTACAGCACAGGATCCCAATTCATTTAGGTACACGGGGTCAATAAACTTCCAAATTCCGTAAAGAATTCGGTTAACATAAACTACATTGAAAAACTTCAAAGAACTTCTACTCAAAAGAATCATACCACAGCATAGATGAATTCTTGGAAGACTGAAGAGATCCAGAAAACTTATAAGGTAGAATAAAACTTATAACTTATAAAGTCGAATAAAAAAATTCGACTTTAAAAACACTTGTGTTAAGTATATCACTGTAGCATTGCTCGAATTCCCAAGTTTTCAGCGTGTATATTGTAGTATGTGATTTTAATGCAATCTATTGTTAAAAGAATTAAGCTATTGAACGAATTATATATCCCATCCAAATCGAAAATAACAATGTTCATCACAGTTACTTTACAGTGACTATAATAATATCTGTTATAATCATTTATTACTGCCATCGTATATACTAATATGATTGTGTTGATTTATTATAATTATGTATGTCACTGTATATATTATAATGTCTGTTACTGTTACATCTCATTATTATGTATTATATAGTAATTGTATTGTTTGAATGCCTATATCAGTATCTTTAATAACCGTATGTAATAATGTGACATGTTCCATACCCCATTGCTCAACAACAATTCTCTGTGATCGCCGTAATGCAATAAAAATCTAATGTAATCTAATCACTTAGCAAAATGTTAACCCAGATAAACAAAATGAACGGTTCTGTCTCGCGTTACTTCGCGAAAATCCATTGGTTTTAAAGACAGACATGTCCAAGTTCGAATTCGAAATAGATATTTATACAACCATAATTATAGGGAATTTACCTACATAAATGGTAAAGCATCCATGTCATTGAAGCTGGATTTCATTCATTGGATAGAAATTAAGGGTAATTATGTATTTCCGTTAAGCTGTTGGTTCTATCAGTCTGATATAAAATTTTATACTTTAAATGGTGTCATATTAAATGACTGTAAATGTTCTATTCTACTTTCTTACTATATGGCTTACGGAACTCGCTATTTCATCGCCGCAGTAACAAAGTTCGCCATAGGGTTCTATAAAGGGAAAGCTCAAGTCAGTTTTCATCACAAACACTTACTTCACGAAAATTCCTTCTAAATTTGTCCTCCCAACGGTCTTTTTCCATTCGGCTTTCCAAGAAAGCTGGAATATAGTCAGTTTTTCTCCCATCCGAGCTACATGGCCTGCCCACCTTAGCTGTCGCGATTTCATTATTCTTACATCGGGTGAGTCGTACAGTCCGTGAAGTTCTTCATTATGCAGTCTTCATTCTACAGTCATCTCGTTCCGTTTCGACCCGTACTTCTTTCCCAAAACCTTATTTTCGAACACTCGTAATTTGTTTTCATCTGCTAGGGTCGTACTCCAACTTTCACAACCGCAAAATATTACTGGAAGAATAACCGTTCTGTCTATTTTCAATTTCGTCACTTTCAAGACATTACACACTAAACTCGGAAGAGCGTAATTCTGCTCGAATTGAGCGGAATATTTACTCTTACCAGACAGGAAAGAGGATTTTTCTCTGAGTAAAGATGAGAAATTTTCGCTCGGAAAAAAGTTTAGATCTATAGTTTTCTTTTCTGAGAACGTAATCAGTCTTAGATGAATTTATTCAGATAAATTTTTCATCTCTTCAACAAAGAAGCTACGCAGTGAAATGCTGAAAATGTAAAAGGAAGCAAAAGAGAGCATATTCTTAAGAAGGGGTTATGAATGAACCAAGTGAGGCGGAGCCCGGTCGGAGAACTGTGCACATAAGCTACCGCCAGGCTTCAGCAACGAGCATCCTATTTATAGATGTGTTCAGTTGAAAAAAATGTGGCGAAACTTTTTAATTTAATTCCGAATAGACTTTCTGATGGGAAATTAATTCCACACCTCCGACTTTAATTTTATTTTCAGGGGATATGACACTATTTTCATGTTATTATACTATTACTTAGGAAGTTTTCGGCGTCTTGTTCTTGGTACTCTGAGGGGTAACACTCCAGTTCCCGGTTACCACTGAAAGGAATACTGTTCAGATGCCAAAAATCACAAGAATTCAAAACCCTATTTTCCGCTTCGGGCCACCGGGTGAGGCCAGGTCCAAAATGATCAAATGGACCCAGTGACCAGTTTCAGTTCTGAAATATAGTTAAAACCTCTTCATCGTTATCTGCCGATATCTTTTATTACGCCATTTATAACGTTACCTCGCTACCAGGGGAATACCAGTCCGGGCATTACCTTCATCTTGAATTCTCCTGAAGGAGCATTCGCCGGGAACGGCATGTAACTTACCTAGACCACAAATGCCTGCCTTGCCCATAAATGTTAGTAAAAAACTATGATGATGATTGCTGTTCTTCCAGCAGCGGATTTCTTGCCATAAAGTTTCTGGGCAAGCTATGATGGATTGCCATTGCCTCCCATTTAATATAAATGGCGTAATAAGGACGGCGCCTAAAGTTTAAACTTCACCCGAACTATTACGTTCAACCCGTCTCCACCGGGAATCGAAGAAGGGACATCTTTAAAGTATGACAAACGAAACCATTCCCCGTCAAAGCGGGACACTTGCACAACACATAGCGAAACATTTCCGATGTTCATTGGTCGATTTGCAAGTAAATATGAAAATAAATCATTTTCTTACTTTCAAATATATGATATTCTCTTCGTTCTTCCCATGCTCCGGGAAAAGCATTTTGCAGAATGGACTTTTGTTCCAAATGTTTCCTAACACTAGAGATTGAATGGGTGAGAGAGAAGTGAAAGTTACGGTGAACAAAACTGCAGCCAGTATATTTCGTGGGGCTTTCCAAGGGGCTCGGAGCACAGGGGAGGGGACAGAAAAGAATTTCAGCATTTTGCTGAAACCGGACACCACAGAGTAAAGATATAAACTTCATTCATTGTTAAAAGGGGGCTTTAAAGTGTGGAAATACACACACAAGGGAGACAATCTTAAGTTGTCTTTTTTGGCGAAAGATGGAGTGCATGATTGGAGAGCTTGGAAAGCGCCACCTACTCACTCAGGCCTCGGTCTACTGAAAAACGTTAAGGACTTAATATTTTATTGAACACTGTTTTGCTTTACTGTGCTAATAAATCGTATTTAACGCATTTTTTAATTACAAAGTAGTAGTTTTTTTTTGTATTTTCGAAAAAAAAATCTATGGTAACATGTATAATCAAACTGAATGTCCTACTTTCCATGTTTATGTTCTCACTACGCCGAAACGGCCTAACAGATTGCAATGACTTTTCACACATGAGTATATAAATAGTGTAGTTTGGGAAGTTTTACTTTGTAAACTGAAAATGACTGGCGCAAACTATTTTTTTTCATTCCGCACCAACGGGCTGGGAAATCAGCTAGTTAGTTAATACAAGAATTTTACTGCAAAACATTAAATCGCTTAATGTACAGAATATTAACTGTACTGATCTGGTATCATCTGGTAGATAAACTGTTACTGATATGCAGTTGAATCGAAGTATTGAACTAATTCAGCGTTTGCATACATATACCATTATCTTTTGAAGAAGCTCGTCCTCGATTATTATCCTGGAAGAGATCAATTCTATTTTCTTTATTGAGGAACGACTGATCTTGCCGACAGGTACGGGAGTTGCGTAAACTGGCACCACTGCTCGAAATCCGGAATCTCTCGTGTCTTACCAGAGACCGTTATAACAGTAGATCTGATGCAGATGATAGCGCCGAAGTGTTTAAATCTGCACTATTCAAAACGTGCTACAGGGGTAGCGTGGATCCGCTACTCGAAACATCACGTATTTCTGTTTACGCTCTTGTTCTGCATTCCGTGGCACTGCCATCAGATTTTTTTGTTACATAAGGTGTGCGGTTTACTGATCTTGCAGCAACAATTCACAATCGCAGTGCTTTGTTCAAGTTATATATGATTAATATTATCAAATCATATTTTCTTCTCTCTACAATATATCGTTATTAAATATTCTCTACAAAGTTTGTTAATTGTAAGAAAGCAAGTTACACATATATATTTGTTAGGAAAGTTCGAATTGATAAGGGTTTCATTTCCTAACAATGTTCTTAGTTGCTAAAAGCAATTTATTTCATTCCACGTAAGATACATTAATATTATGTATGGCAGAAAATTTTACATTTTTTACTGATGTAGAACATCTATATCAGTTTATGAATGTGGTGTTGTGAACTTTAAAATTTTACAATTTATGTTCTTTAGAAGTTTGTTTATATTTACATTTTTAACTGCTTAGATACATTCATTTCACATCGTCAACTATTGCATCCCTTAAGAAACATTATTTTCCTAAGGTATACAAATGTTATTTAAGCCAACAGCGTTAGATTTCAAAACACATTTACGTCTGCTGGAGACAATAGCAATAAATATACGCTTGCGCAGAATAATACAGAATATTTGAAATCTCAAGTGTACTTTTGAAGGTAATATTGAGTGATAAAATGAGGATTTAACGATCGAGCAAAGGATTGTTTGAGATCTTTACAGTGTGTTTTACTCGCACTGATGTTTCACACATTTTCCAATGTAAGGTAAAAGTGAATTTAAGTTTGAACGTTTTAGGCAACTTGGGCACAGGTCTTAAAGTACAAAGTTCGTCGAATATCTCAGGACGTCCATACATATCGGTAACTGGAAGCAAATATAAGAGTATCCATCGCCACAGGACGGCGTATGCAACATCTGGAACTCAGTTATCTTACATTTAAAAACGATAGCCATGATTTTGTAAATGGCTCCTTACATAATGACCTTATATACTTTCGTTTAAAAGTTAACAGATTAAAACTTAAGGTAACTGGAAGTAGATATGAGGGGATTAATGAGTGCTCCTCCCGCAACTACAACCTTCTTCGCAAACCGGTGATTTTATTTAAGAGAATAGTTCAGGCTGCTATTTTTTCTACATAAATTACATATTATGTGCAACCAAAATAAGGATCTTTCTGTCCTTCAGGATTT
>JAGDQP010000362.1:40256-112107 GCA_022664845.1 Lepisma saccharinum
TTCATACAACCTGATTCCGAGAGAAGTGAAACAAAGTGTTTAGTCTTTCTAAATATTAACATCGAACAAATAATTGCATATTTTTACATTGTGTTGGAATTGAGAATTATTGTGCTCACTGACATATGCTTAAGGATTATGAAACTGATCTTAACTCAATTCTATAAGAGTAAACTCTCCAGCCATCGAATCATTTATATTCGCAAATGCGTCAGTGAAGAGGATAGTTTCATGTATGTATTCTCGTTTTTTTCTATTTACTTCTTTCAATAAATTGATGCCCGCACGTTTCACATTATACTTTTCCTTTATATGAGTTCTCTCATGGACTTTTAACGAACTTCTTTGAGTAGACTTGTCCGCAAATTTGACACTGAAAGAGCTTCTCCACAGTATGGATTCTCATGTGTTCTTTTAAATGACCGCTTGTAGTATATTTATGATTGCATATTCAACATTGTTAAGGTTCCTCGCCGGAGTGAGTTTTGATACGAGTCTTTAGACCACTCCGTACAATAAACTTGAGTCCACATATTTTATATACATTAGGCTTCTCACTTGCATAGGTTCTCATGTGCCTTTTCATTATTACATTTATATCCGCACATTTCGCATGTAAAGGGCGTGTCATGTGCATGAATATTGAAGTGCTTCTTTTATATATTGTTTTGAGTAAATTTATACCCTTTTATTTTATATTGATAAAGCTTCTTAACTGTATGTGTACATGTGCACTTTCAACATACCACTGATTAATTTACGACAGCAAATTTCACACTCATATTGCTTCTCCCCAGTATAAGTTCTCGTACACATTCAACGCTTCCTTTTGAGAAAATTTCTAGCTGCACCCTTCACATTAAAAGCCTACTCCGCATTCTGAATTCTCATGTGATTTCTTAAATTGCTGTCTTTAATAAATTTGTTTTCGTAAATTTTACATTGCAAGACCACTCCTTCGTATGAGTTCTCATGTGCACTATAAGCGTAGTACTGAGTAAATTTGTCCACAAAATTCATACTTAAATGGCTTTTCTCCAGTATAGGTTCTCACGTGCATCTTTAAACCGCCACTTGTAGTACATTTGTCTTTACATATTGTATATTGATAAGGCTTCTCACCGGAATGAGTTCTATGAACTTTTAAGGAGCTGCGTAAAGCAAATTTGTGTAAACAAATTTCACAAAGAACGGCCTTTTACCAGTATGAGTTCTCAAAACCTTTATACCTGCAATCTTTACTGCAAACGCCTGTAACTAATGTGGCCTTTTATGTGGGTTTTCAACCGACTGCTTTGACTGCATTTATATTCACAGAATTCACATT
Source organism: Lepisma saccharinum (assembly GCA_022664845.1). NCBI lineage: Eukaryota > Metazoa > Arthropoda > Insecta > Zygentoma > Lepismatidae > Lepisma > Lepisma saccharinum. Next base: position 41,584 of record JAGDQP010000362.1, read on the forward strand.
TGAAGGGCTTTTCCCCTGTATGGGTTCTCATGTGTGTTTTCAAACCAGAGCGCACAGTACATCTATAACCACATAATTCACATTCATAAGGTTTCTCACCTGTATGACATCTCATATGCACTTTCACCCCACAGACTCTTGCAAATCTATGTGCGCATATTTCACATTTAAAGGGCTTGTCTTCTGTATGAATTTTTAAGTGTCGTTTTAGGCTGACGCTTTGAGCAAATCCATATCGACATATTTTACATATATAAGGCTTTTCACCTGTATGAGTTCTTATGTGCACTTTCAGTTGACCATTCAGAGCAAATTTATGTCTGCAAATTCCACACTCATAGGGCTTCTCCCCACTATGAGTTATCATGTGGACTTGCAAATGTTGTTTTATGGTACATTTATATCCACATTGTTCACACTTAAAAGGTTTCTCTCCGTTATGTCTTGTAGTGTGTCTTTTTAACTGACTGCTTTGACTACATTTATATCCACATACTTCACATTGGTAGTTCTTCTCTCTCGTATGAGTTATCATGTGAGTTTCCAAGGTATCCTTCCTCGTACATATATATCGGCATATGTCACATACGTAACGTTTCTCATTTGTATGAGTTCCGATGTGTCTCTTCAACTGACCACTTTGAGCAAATTTAAAACCACAGAATTCACATTTAAAGGGCTTTTCCCCTGTATGGGTTCTCATATGTGTTTTCAAACCAGAGTTCACAATACATCTATAGCCACATAATTTACATTGATAAGGCTTCTCACCTGTATGTGTTTTTATGTGCGCTTCCAAAGTACCACGCTGAGCAAATTTGTTTCCGCAAATTTCACACTGATAGGGCTTCTCTCCAGTATGAGTTCTCATGTGGACTTGCAAATGTTGTTTTATGGTACATTTATATCCGCATTGTTCACACTTAAACTGCTTCTCTCCGTTATGGCTTCTAGTATGGACTTTTAACTGACGGCTTTGACTATACTTATACCCACATACTTCAAATTGATAGTGCTTCTCTCTCGTATGAGTTATCATGTGTGTTTCCAATGTATCCTTCCTCGTACATATATATCCGCATATGTTACATTCGGCACGTTTCTCATTTGTATGAGTTCTGATGTGTGTCTTCAACTGACTGCTTTCAATACATTTATACCTGCAGATTCCCGATTCATAAGGTATATCTGTCGTATGTGTTATCATGTGAGTTTTCAAATAATCCGTCCTTGTACATTTATATCCGCATTTATCACATTTATAAGGTTTATCTTCTATATGAGTTCTTGAGTGCCTTTTTAAACCAGATAGAAATGCAAATTTGCCTTCACATAACCGGCATGCATAGCGCTTGAGATTACTGTCAGTTTTCATTTGCACTTGTAAACTTGAAAATGTACTTAGGGGCGCAGTTGCTTTCGTCTTCTTTCCAATTGATTTGGTGTTTACTCTCTGTTTGTCTTGAGAATTTTTAAGTTTAGAAGATTTATTAGACAAATTATATTCACTCTTTTGTCGATTTAGTTTGGCTTCCATTTCACTTTTTCTCGGAAACTGTTTACTCGTTTCGAATTCATTAGCATATTCACCTGCTTCCAACACATTCATTTCCAGTTTAATATTTGTATTACTGTTTCCGTAACAAACATCTGCTGTTTTGATTTTTCCCAATTCGTCGACAGATTTGTCTGGTTTCATTTCGGGGTTTTGATAAATATTTTGCGCGCAGTTTGGAAAACTAGCGCTTTTTAATGTCTGGCAATAGTCGGAATATACGCCAAAGGGAATTAAATCTGTTTTACGTTCCTTGTTTTCTCGCTTTGCATTATTCGTGTTCTCGTCTTTCTTGTAGATAATCGATGAACATCCTGCTTTGCTCTTTTCATCCGTCGATAGAAACCCGAGCAAAACTAAGCTCGTTCTCGACCCCAAATGGCAAGATTCTTGATTGGAAGTTTCGTTCTCTGTATTTTCGTATATTTCATGATTATGCGCCTTAAACGCTCCGCTACAACTCTGACAAAAATATATAAAATTTTCTATTAGAAGCTCTAAAGTTAGAAATATTGTAATATTTCTTAATAACAATATTACTATACGTGATTTATCGTTAAGCTTCGAGCCAGTGCATGCTTCCAAATTAAACATTCCTAATGTAGTTGAATAGAAAAGAAATTCGAATAAATAGCAATAGAGATAAAAACATGAAAACAAAAAATGCTTAATAACAATGTATAAAACACCAGACTCTAACGCCGACCGGGTAGCTATGCGGTCTAATGCGTTAGGACAACGACTCGAAGGTCCCGTGTTCGAGTCCCGGCAGGGGCATGGGTGTATTATAACTCGAATGTGACGGGACGAAATCAACAGTTACTAGACTGGACCATAAAAAATAAAGTTCACCAAAGTTTTACCAGATTCGAACACCGGAATATTTTTCGAGACACACAGACAGAAAATATGTTTCTGTCATCATATGTTGCGACTTCGATATTGACATTAGTTCATCTTCAGAAAATACGATGTTCTGAACTTGTTGCAAACCTACAACGTTGCACTAACTTTATCTGAACCCACACACAAATTCTTCCAAGATAGTAATAGATAATATGATGACAAACCTTTTTAAGTAATAAATTTAAGTTTTCCATAATAGACCTATGTATCAACAAGCCTCTTGGTCAAAAGCTCGTAATTACTTATTTCTATGTAAAAGATCCCCTCCGTTCAAATTACATACCGTACATTCCAATAATATTGATAATTTCGTTTGCTTATTAGAACAGGAAGAATGGAACCTTGAAGAGAAGGAACACATACTGTAGATGGTGCATTTAATATATTTAAACTACTTCTCGGTTCCTGCTTTCCTATAACCCGAAAAAAATAACAGAAAATTGAAAGAAGCCGCGCATAACAACCGGCATCAAGATCTAATGTTGTAACTTAAAACATTTACATCAAACATGCACTAACAACAAAGAACAACAGTCTCGGGATTATTACAAAAATATAAGTATACAACAAAATTGTCCTTAAAACAGCAAGGAAATGCATTACCCGGAACTTAATTGCAAGCGCAGAAAATAAAAACACATGACAAATAGTCAATAAAGAAACAAAAAATAGGAACAAAATGCATGCAAAGGTGAAACTGACAACAACAGAAACAAAAACACAAGTTAACCACACTGTTTCAAGAACTTGCTGATTAATTTAACAAGTTCTTCTCAAGTATCGGAAAAACACCAAATAATGTGTCAATAAATTATGTTTCCTTTCCCCTTAAATCAATTTCGCTAGTCTCAAACTCTTTATTTCTGATATCCCCGACACCAAGTGAAATTCTAGGATTCAAAAAAATTTAAGAACAAAAAGTCCTGTGGTTGGGATCAAATCCTAACGTTTATCAGAAAACGTTGTATTCATGTGGTCGCTGAGCCAACTGCAAACATAGTAATCCTAATCTCTGAACAAGGTAAATTCCCTTATTGCCTTAAGGGAGCTATTGTAAAACCACTCTTCAAAACTGGTAGCTAAATGATATACAAATTATAGACCTATTGCACTCTCCTGTGTTTTCAAAAATACTTGAATCCATCATATGCGTTCGATTAAAAAGTCACTTAAAATAACAACATACTTTCATGTTCCGAACATAGATTTTTCAAGGTAAATCTACTATAAGTGGTCTCTACGATTTTATGCAGGAAGTCTTAAATGATGTAGATAATAAACAATATCCCATTGGGATTTTCTCCGACTTAAGCTATTGACAGTGTCGATCAATTGACGGATTGAACTCAAATAGTTGAAATCAGTCACACTAACACACACACTGGTAAAGTAAAGTAACTTCTTCCCCTAGGAAACAGAACATAGCAGTTCCACAAGGATCAGTATTTGAGCCTTTGCTGTTCTAATTTATATGAATGAACTACCACAAAATCTGGCAAAAGGGAAAGCTACTCTCTATGCTGATACCAATATATTACTAAAATCAACAAATAAAGAGCTATATCACTATTACCTTATCTAAACTTACTGGTTGGTTCAGTGCTAACAAACAAACTAAATTCCGGAAAAACTAATTACATCTTCTTTAGTCACACCAGTTACAATATTAAAACATCGTCAAAAATCAATATAATGAACACAGAAATCGAATTTTCCACCTCAACAAACTTCTAGGCATTATCGTCAATGACAAATTAAAATGGGATTCTGATTCACGTGATGATCTTTCACGTTAATATAGAAACTTTACAACACGATTATGTTTATACACACATCTTGTATGTAGGCTAACCAGAATGACTGAACAAGACGACTATTTAGAAACTGGTTCACACTTACAATAATTGAATTGTTGAGAAATTGCATCTCAGTGGTTTGTCCAACGCCTTTTAACACCCGGCCTGTATCAATCAATTCTAACACAAAGGATTTATAAAAAATCTTTATCTACCATTGGAAATAGGCGGAGTTCGAAGAAAATACTTAAGATTTGTTTTCAGAAACCTTGATTTATAAGGTGGTTTTTACCTACCGTCTTATTTTAAGACATTCTTTCATTATATGAACTCATATTTTAGCTAACACTTCTAAAGAAGACAGAAACTGACTTTAAATTTGGGTTTAAGTACCAAATTTGGTTTGCAAGGATATCTTTCATCTGGTAATGCTACAACTTTCTCTGACGGTACCGTATGGCACAGTAGCACGTAACAAAAGCATTCCAAAAGTAACTGATACAAGATTTGAGTTTAGTTCCATGATTTACTTTGCCGCTTTCAATCTGTGGTAAGTTTACCTGTATTTGCATTTGTCTAGGCCCTATAGTTCAACAATATCATAAAGGAAGCTTGTAGGCTTAGAATATTAAAACAACCTCCTAAATTAAGAAATATGAGTCCAGATCTGAAGTATTTTCTTCCGAGTTCCCTCTATTTCCCGAGGTAGATAGATATTTTTTGATAAGTCTGTATTTATAGGGCTGTAGATTGATACAGACAGGGTGGTAAGAGGCGCTGCGCAAACCAATGAGGTATAATTGCTCAACAATTTCATCAATAAACTAAGAACAAGTTCCTGATTAGTCGTCTTGTTCTAGCTGGACTGTCTAGCCATTCTGATTACTCTACATATATACAATATCTATGCAAAAACGAGCATAACTTGTGTTGTAAAATTTATATATTAATCCGTGGAAGAGACGGGAACTGCCGGTGGCGCTCTTTTCTCACTAAACATCTTTGCCGACCAAAGTGTATTTACCTAACGTAGTCCTCTGTCACTGGCTCATAGTTCAAACATGGTGCTAATAATTCAGGGGGGAGACAGAGAGAGTTGAGTGTAGATGTCCGTGGCGATTGTCCGACCATGAAGCAACTGGACGAGGAGCCAGTAAAGTAAAATTGCACAAAACTTTCAGAGACGTTCGATATATTGCATGAAGGATATGGTGAGGAATATTAAAAAAAACAACAACTGTATAGACGTTTCACACCAAACCTCCATCAAGAATGATGCAAAGTCAAGACGACCACCTACATTTACAGACATTGATGACATGGAAAGCTTGCAGGAAATTATCCGAGCAAAACGTCGTATCTGGGTACGTGAAGTTGCTTCTAAACTTATCAAAAGAAGCTCGTGTGAAAATTTTGATAGAAACTGCAAAGGCAACGTGTTCCTGTTTGTGCAATGTCTGTTAAGAGCCGAACAAGATAAGAACCATGTCAAGACATGTGAAGATCGAGCAAATGTTGACAAAAATGTCCTACAGGGGATGATGATCATGATACGTAGTTGCACGTAAGGATAAGATGTGAAAAAATAGGTTCAGTTATCACAATGGGTCGGACGATCCACACCATTAACCAGGAAAGCAAGAATGAGCCAATCTCTCTGACTGGCAGGTGATCAGCCATTCGAAGTTCCTGCCACAGGGTTCCACAGTTAAATAATCATGCCACATTAACGTCATGTAACGATTAAGAAAAAGCTGCGGCGAAAGTGGCCGAAGATGTTAAAGAACAATTCTTGGATATTTCATCGCGATAATGTACGTTTGCATTTATCACTCGTTGTCCGGGAGCGTTGAGCAACTCATTAGGCATCTGTTTTCAACAAAACCGGCCTTTTTTCTCTGATCTGACACCACCAGACATCATCATCTCCTCTATTGTCTGGAATCTGCTGTCTTTGAGGGTTATTTCAACTTAGGGATGTAGGAGAAATCGGTACGGCACCTACACGTCTTTCAAAAAATTGAGTTCCAGTATGCATTCCAAAACTAAAAAAATACTGGAAACGGTGTGTGCACATGGGAGGGAAGTACACTGAAAGAGGTAGGTTGTCGAAGGGATGAGAATTAAATCTTTCCCATTTTTAGAAGTTGTTTCTTTCCGAATAGCCCTTGCCTTTACAAAGCATGTACATATATAAATATTTTTTTTAGTGGAAATTACGAATTTGAACGCGTTTACGTTTTCGTCTGGGAAATAGTTTCATTGAGTTTAGATTTGTAATAGGCTACTCAAAACTTCATAAAACTCTATATTACTTGATATTAACCAAAATTAATTTTGATACACGATGTTACATATTGTGCTTTACGAGGTGAAAGAATTTTTGAATTATCTTTAATTTTGAAGTATTTGAAAACATTGTTTTCATATAGTATTATTATTCAATGGCTTCATACTTGTATATTGTTTGTCAAGTATAATCACACATTTCAGACATAGTAAAATGAGCTATTCCATACATGAATATTGACAGTTTGATGTTACACTCAATGTAGCAGCTCCACCAATTAAAGTGGGATATCTTCCTAGGGTACGTATCAATGTGAACAATACTTACATGCGCTACAGACAGTTATAGAATTAAGCACTTCTCTCCACATTCCGTTTCACCAGTAAATTTTACAATCGCCGTCTCTGTGACTAAGGATAACTCTGGATAAATCTGAGTCAAGATGGCCGCTGTAGGGATCTAACCCAGGCCTTACCAAACATGAAGCCAACGCTCTAACTGAGCTACGACTACTCATTACATAGGATACATACTATACGTTAAAGAACTATTTCTCCATTTCACAAAAAATGTAAAGTTATTTCTGTATTAAATTTGAGTATGTTCCATTATCACACAAGGAGAAAAATCTGCTCTTTCAAGCACATGTCAAGGTGGACATTTGAACAAACATTTTCTGAAATGGTGGAAATATATCCATACTTGTATTTTAGTCGTATTATAAATAATGTAGACATGAAGTTTCACATTTTAAAATCACTGTTATTCTCATATATCTTTGTTATAATGTATTAGACATCTTCCGCAAATGAGTGGGCACTGATGTATTGGGTAAGCAGCCCATTTCGAAAGGCCAGTTGAAAAGATTATATATCAGTTGTATCTACATTTAGATTGATGTACCTCCGTTAGTGTTAGCATGAAAGCTGAAAATATATAGCTGTGCAAAATTTTGGTACTGTTTGTTTTACCACAATGGGCCCTACACCAAAATGTGTGGCATCCTCCCTCAATCCACAATTACATAATTATGTGTAATTATGGAGATTAAAATCAACTAACGTCAAGATGGCCACAACTAACGTCAACTAACGAAATTGTATCTAGTGACGTGGTTTCTAGTGACCAGTTTCTTAGTCTGGTGACGGTAACCGTGTTGTTAGTCCTTACCAATTGTTTAATTGAACAAAATATGATGCGAAGGCCAACATCAACCAACGAAGGACATCATTTTCATGTGAATCGGTTTTTGGTGAGGCCTAACTTCACAACTATCCGGGCGGGAAACGAACCCCTGACTTTGCGCTAAACACTCGGCCACCCCGAAGACAGCTCATTGAAGACACTATAAACATTAAGACAGAATACTGTCAACAAGAGTGAAATCAACTACAACCTAACGGCTGTGATATTGCACTTCTACCATCTGGTGGTTGCGTGAAACAATGGTAATACTTTGATACCAATAATACCAAGGTATTAGCCGTTTTACGTAACTACTTAGTGACAATCGCAAGCCCAACATTTATGATAACATATTCAATCGCAGCTAGCGGTTATGTTATTTAAAATTTTCTCAATCACATGGACGAAGCCCTGAAAATACGCATTATTGAGAAAATCCGGGGTTTATGATTCGTAGACTTACCAGATTTAACCGGAACACCTCACACAACGAATGTGAATAAAAATTTCGTATGATAAACAAAGTTAATCTTCTTTTGTTGCTTAATCGAGGCCTAAAACCGGCCGGTATCTCTTTAATAAAGCCAAAATTGATACATAACATAACATAACCATCTTTCTATTTAAAAAATTGGCAATAAACAATTCGCGAATATCAAGAAAACCAGCATGATCAGGGTATACCCAACTTCCAGAATAAACGTTCATTGTATGATTAGGAACTGAGATACATTAAATTGCTTTTTTTGTTTCCGAAATGGAAGAATATTGCTTAGGCCCTGGACTCATCATATTCAAGGGTGTATCAAAAAAGGTCCCGGGCTAGCTCTGTTGAGAAGAAAGTACATGTGGGAAAGTGACCATATTCTTTATATTGAATGTCTTTGATACACTCAACAATTAGATTGCAGTGAGCTTTCCACATTTATTTAACTGTGATGAACAAAACAGTATGTTTACTTTATGAAGAATACATAAGGTGCTACTTTCGTGATAGAATTTTTAATAATCACATGGGTGTAATTTGTAAAATACCTTCACTATCAATTAATGTGTGTTTTGTGGTAAAATCTCTCACATGTTCATCATCTATGATGGAAGACAAAATACCCAAAAGCAATTGGTATCCACGGATATAGACGCAATTAGAACCCAATCTAACTATACATGACCTCGAAATAATGTCGCATACCTCTATATTAATAAAGCAGTTACTTAAGTTTGAACAGAATAGCCTTCGAAATACTCGACTTGAGCAGGAATGCACTGGACCCGGCGTTCCTGGCACTGTTGGAAAGCGGCTTCAAATTGTGCCCGCGAGTCCATAAGCTTTGGCGATTCGCGCTGGATATGACAAACGGTGTAAAAACGGAGATCTTTCAGATTTAGTTTCATCTTCGGGAGAAGTCTGCAGGAGAAAAATCTGACGAGTAGTGCGGATGCAAAAGCGACATGTTGTGGCTGGCGAGAAACACACCAATGAGGAGTGCTCGGTGACAGGGTGCACTGTTGTTGTGGAAAATTCAATTCGTGCGCCACAGATCCGGCAGCTTTCGCCGAAAGCTCTTCCGTAAAGGTCATAGTAAAACTCTCTGTTGACGGTCTGGCCCCGAGGCATTGATTCGAGAAATACAATGTGGTGGAAGTCGAAAAACACGATGACAATGGTCTTCATCGAGCTGCAGCTCATTTTCGCTTTCTTCGTTGGTGGAAATGATTGGTTCTTCCACTGTGACGACCCGACTGCCATCTCTTGGCGCACTAGAAAGCTAGCGCGGCAATTGCTATAAAGCCTTATATGTTGTATTTACAGGTGTGTAAACTATTGTACTGGAAAAAGAATGGAAACATTGCATGTACTACTAAATGACGAATACAAAGAATTTAAATAGTTACTCAGTAGTGAAATAACATGTATTCGGTCGGTGCAATAATTCTACGTTTCGTAAAGCCCACTTGCGATCTGATTACTGATGTCGAAGCTACAGCCATGACTTGAATTGTTCGTCATGGAAGGGGACAACAGTAGAACATATTCAGGCAGTGAGAGTGTCATATTGTGTCGTGGGTTGACCGCTGTACAATGGCAAGTGATAAATAGATCAACGGAATTTTGTTTAACACCTTAAATCAACTTTGGCTCAGGCTAATGTGAGAATTGGTGGATGAAGAAAGTCGGAGGAAACGGGAGAACCACAAGAAAACCCAGGTACACGAAGTTTGTCCACCACAAAGCCACAGGGCGTGCTGGCATCGAACCAAGGACTCGAAAACAGCAGAAGTGCGCGGTCTGCAACAGATAATATTTGCTGTCCATTTCCGATAAAGACAGTAGCGCAGCTGTAAGTTGCCACAACATTCGTCAACCATATGGCGGAGGGGAGAAGGCTATCAGTTTTGGAAATTCAGGGACGGAGACAGAAGCTGTAAGGATTAACCACGACCTAGACGTTCATCAGTGGTTTCTGAAAAGGATCTAGAGACTAAGTCGAAAGAAATATCCCACATTCAGCTGTGGTCGAATTAGATGGCATGTTCAAGGTACATAGAACACAGTCGAAAGATGATTTCAAGCTCATCAGTGGGTTCCACACCAGCTTACCGCGAGGCAACGAGAGGAGAGAGTGGGTACCTGTGTTCTTTGCTTCCCCTTTACACACAAGTCCTTTTTGGAACGAATGGCAACGCAAGAAGTGGGAATTGTACCAGAACAGCAAACGTCGAAGGAATGTGTGTCACATTGCAAAGCCTGCTGAACCCAGCTCAGAAGAACTTCCTTACAAAGCACAAGACGTTCATCGGAAGACCAAAACTGGTACCGAAACATCCAAGTTAAACAATGGACATCCAGAGAAATCCAATAGTCACCCAAAATTTTATATCCTTAGCGGTGCATCCATATATACATCAAATAAACGCCTAAAACACGCCCGAAAATACACATGCCAAAGAGATTCAAGTGGGGGCATCTAATGGACATCGGAAACTGGATATTCCAGAGAGATCGAAGTAGAGACATCCAATGATCGTCGAAAATGTGTGAAACCGGACCCCCCGAAAGAGCTCCAAGTAGTGACGCCAAAAAGTACGAAATGGATACCCAAAACTACAGTCAGTAACTGTGAACACACGCTTAAGAGGTAGTTTTGGAATGTGAATTTCATTGGTGGCTTTCAGCTATCTAAGGCTCAGGTCCGGATAAGGGAGCGGAAGGATTCGGGAAGGTGTTGTTCAGGGTCGATGTTGAAGGTGCCATCACGGCATTTGTCTGGTGTGACTGAGGAAAAACTCTGGAAACACGTCAGGATGGTCGGCAGGTGGAATCGAATTTACGACCTCCCGAATGCTACGCCAACGCTCTACCACTGAGCTATAGCAGCTTGGTCTTGGAGAGGATGTCACACCCTTTGAGTGCACCCCCAAGTTAACAGTTTTTACTGTCAAAAATTAATAGAAAGCATGTAAAACTCCACTCCTTCCAATTTCGACATTACAACCCCCCCCCCAAACAAAGTCCTGGCGGAATCCCAGTACAGAGTTTATTCTTTGTACACTATTGAATATCAATACCTAAATACCATCGAATTCGAAGGTAAACAGAAAATGAAGGATGACATCCTAAGTAGCACAACGACATAGGACCCACATCGTTAGCGTCGATCAAGACTGGCCCACTTGATCGGATGTTGCCTCACAAGGGAATTACGTGCCAATGCACACAAAGAAATGAAGTCGGTGTTTTGCATGAAATGTATTGATTTGCTATGAAATGCATGTTAACAATTTGATTAAAACATAGGGTAGTATGTATAGTAACTTAAATCTTCACAGTTCGTACAATGGTGTTTCAGATTCGCTATAAAATATTGTTTTGGTCTTTACTTATATTTGGCCGTGTAGCCGAGTTGGAACGACGCTGGACTTATAACGAAAAGATTCGTGTTGGTGTCCGACTTGGAGGAAGTCTTTTGGGAATCTTTCAACATGGCATGGTTAATTTATGGCTTTTAGGCATCTTTGTCTCAGGCCGTCGTATTACTGGGAAGTTCGTACTTGTCCATCGATTCTCGTATGGATATCCACTGGACGTTACAGTCGAATTTACTTTAGACGTCTGAAAGACGTCGGTTGGTTGCCCAATTGACAAGAAAAAGTATACAGCGCACGTAAATTACAAATGCGCTTGCATTACCTTGCATCATGATACATTATCTTGCGTCATGATAAGGGTAGGCCTCAAGCGGGTAACGGGATTACAGAATACTTTTGAGTCTAAATCAAAGGAGTTTTATCGCCGCAGACAGATGACAAGAGGCCATACATAATTATGGCAGTTATGTGACACACAGGTGTCCTACTTTCAGTGACATCCGCCTTTGTGTTTTGTCTCCAGGAGCCAGCAGAACTTTTGCCAACACTCAGTGGATAGGACAAATTTTGTGTATGAAGTTTCATATATGTATGGATTCCTTTAACTGTAACATTAAGTAATTTCGGATAGTATGTTGCTAAAGGTTTTGTAGAGACATCAGTTAATCAATAAAGAGTATTAACTAAAATTAAATTTGATTTCTGTGGAGATTTCAAGCACTAATCGGAGTATTTTTTTTTAATATAAAATAGTTATATGTGCTTATTTACATGAATTCAGACCTGATAGTTTCAATCAGTGTCCGATTTGTATGATTACCAGAGAGGGAGAATTTTTCTCAGAACATGGTATATGTATATGGACTTACCTCGTTAGAATTATAAACATTTTCAACTTTCTCTTTCTTTACTTCTAAGGGATCTTCTACAGAAGGACATATGTCTCCATATCCATCATTTGAAGCCATGACTGGTAAATGTTTCAATACATCGACGTTAAATATCTTATTAATAATTTCTCCTTCACACCATCATTCGGGAAGCTTTCTAAGTTATCATTTCACAGATCACCAAGTCCTAAGCATCACTAAGAATGTAATTCGAGTAACTTTGTAGTTATTCCTGAAACAAAATGAAAGAATAGTTGATTTGCTCAATAACAGATTTCAACATGATAGAAATAAACGAGTGAATTAGTAATCACCTAAACGAACTGGTAAGCTTCTTAGGACAGATCTTTATAAAGTGGACTTCGAACCACTACATTCAATGGAAGCCGGAGGGTATCGAAACCGTGACCACGCACACAGCTAGCGAGCGCGCTAACCTCTCAGCTACTCCGAGCTCTTGAAACAAACTACTTAACTTTGATTATGCAATATTTCATCTAGCTGCTGTTTATGAGAGAAACAGAAGCCTGAAGTTATTTTGGAGAAGAGATTAAATTTTAGTATATCTCCCCCATTCAGCGGGTTATATTTTTCTTCGCTTAAATTTACAAGCTGTGAAAAGCTATAGTCTTAACAAAATAAAAGGTTATTTAATTCCCAAACCAACAAGTGAGCGATCAAGCCTCATTTAATCATAGAACATAGGAAATCAGAAACAGGGTACCGTACCTATAGTAATAATACTATTAATAATTAAGGATGAACCATAAGACACACGTAACGCAAAATTAGTAGTAAAATTACATAGCCTTTAGGAAAAGCAGAACATTTAAATATACCTCAAAGAAAGGTTGATACCTTCATCCTAAATATATACCTCGGGTTGCGTTTCGGCAAACGCCATGAGGAAAATAATTATTGATCCATAGTGTAGGTAACCTAATTCGCCTGAATTACAAAACTAGGTCGAAAAAAACGAAAATTTTCGAAGAAAAACGGGATTTTTTTTCCCACCGGGTAGAAAAATCCTGGTTCTATTGACGAAATCGCCTTTTTTACTTTTGATCACGAATATTCAGCACACCTAATGAATTTGTTGTTTAGGTTTAGTCAAATTAAATGTTCTTAACTTAAAAAATTTACAACAAATTCTATTTACATTAGAATGTAATATATCTCATTAGCGCCCTTGTATCTCTAACGGAATATTATGGAAAAAAAAACAAGCTGATTTATAGGAAAGTAATCAGAGCAGTGAAAAGATTTCAGCAAACAACTACATATGGCGTATAATAAAATGAAAACCGCCTGGAATATAATCAACCAAGAAACAGGTCAAATATTCTCACCAACACATAATCTAGAAATCAACATAAACGAAAGACAAAAATGACCTATGCTATTGTCGAGTCCTTCAACTCTACTATAGATCTATTGCATCCCAGACTGAAAAACTATCACCCAAGCCTTAAGTCATAAAAGAACCAATCATGCCTCAACGTGTAACTCCTCCTTTATAGTGCCAACTAGACCGGAAGAAATTATTTGTTTTAGTAAATTTAAGAACTAAAGGTCTCCAGAATGTGATGGTGTCCCAGAGTTTATATGAAAAGATGTATACGCCTTATTGCGCATCCACTAGCCAAGATAATCAACGAATCTTTCAAGCACGTCAAGTTTCTGAAATATTTGAAGCATTCAATAATAAAACCAATATATTAAAAGGGTTCAAAAGCGGGTGTCAAGAACTATAGACCGATTTGTCTGTCCTCAAATTTCTCTAAACTGGTCGAGAAAAGTATGCATAGTAGGCTATACAAGTACCCAAAAAGTAACGATATCGTATCCAGTTCCCAGCACGGTTTCATCAGCAAAAGTCCACAGAAACGGCCGTACATGATTTTCTACATGAAGTTACATTCGATATCGATAACGGAAATTACCCTATAAGCATTTTATGTGACTTAACAAAAGCTTTTGACTGCGTAGCTCATTCAATTCTCTTAAGTAAACTAGACTGGTTTGGAATTAGAGGCATCGTTAATAATCATAGCCATCGTACTTATCAGAAATAATGCATGCAGTTAAATCATCTTATACACAAAAATCGTCATCTTACATTCATAAAATACAATCTAGACCACTTTTAACAGAGAGGCATTCCACAAAGTCCAGTACTTGGGCCCATACTTTCCCTCCTATATATAAATGACTTATCGATTAACATAACTAAAGGGAAACCTATTTCGTATGCTGTCGACACTAACATAATAATTTCTCCCAGTAAAGATTACAATATATAAAATACCATCGACAATACTACTTCTTAACTGGAACAACGGCTCCATAGCAATAGATTAACGCTTAACTCCGAGAAGACAAAATGCATGTATTTTAGTCCGCCTCGTTCAAGTGTAAAGAGCTTGCCTAACGTAAGAATCAACAATGTAAATTGTACATTTACAAAAATAAATATAAATTTTTTAGGATATTAATATAATATGGCATGATCACACAACCAACTGTGTAAAAGGATATCTTCAACCACGTATGCCATCATATCGCTGATCCCAGTATTGGATACATCATCAATTATGCCACTATACTTTGTTACTTTTTACTCACAGGTGAAATATGGAATAGCATTCTGGGGAGGTTAATCCAAATCAGACGTACTTTTTCGTTTACAGAAATATATCGTCAGAATAATCACAAAGAAACCAAGACGAGCTTCCAGTCGCTATCTGTTCCGGAAACTAAAAATAATGACAATTCCTTGTATTTACATTTATAGTGATTTAATTATTATGAAGGAATACTACAAGAGTTTCAGAAAAACCTGACCTTCATAATTACCAGAAAAGAAACACAACTTATTTCAAACTAGACATAGAACAACATGCTCCAGTTCAATTTTTAACACAGGTATACAATTACCTTCCGATGTATGTTAGTCATATTACTGAAACTCAAAAAAACAAGTTCGCAACACACTGGTAAAAAAGGTGTTTTATTCAACTACAAAATTTTTATCTTGTGATATAAAATCATTAGATATGAGACAAAGTTGAGAGCGTTATTAGTGTTATAATAATCATGAAAACTCTTGTAAGTTCTAATGTACATTATTTCATTATATTATTATTACACAACTTGGACAACTATTACTTATATCTATATCTGTGTATCCTTGGTAAACTTTATTTTTATATGGACCAGTCTAGTAACTTTGGACTTGGGCCTGTCACGATTCGCCTTTAGCTGTTAAAATCCACATCCATGCCCCTGCCGGGACTTGAACTCGGGACCTTCGAGCCGATAGCTCGAACAAGTGTGGTTCACATTCTGTAGTAGCACAGGAGCTTACTAGGTACTTTCAGTTAGATTACTTCAGATTTGTCCCGTATTGTTTGCCATTATCCCATAATTTTTGCTCTCTCTCCCGTAATCTATTGATCAAAAGGTGGCAGCCCTAACCCGAAGGGAGCTGAGCGGCGTGAGCCGCATGCCCCGGTTAGCGGTGGGCATACGCGAAAGTACTGTTTGTAACATTTCCCAATCCCTAGGCTTGTAATTTGCAGGGGCGAGAGAGTCGTATCTTCACCGGAAAATCTAAATGTATCCCAACACGAATTGATAACTCCAATATTTATCACTTTTAGATACTATTGCACTAAACAGCAGTTTCTCAAACTATGGGACGCGTACAAGTACTGGTGCGCGAACCTGTAGGTGAGCTTAGTAAAAAATTAACAATCACTGGTTGAACGAGGAAATATCTTATGTTCATCCCAAGATTCTTCAAAATTGACACATTCCCAATGAAGCACATGCAATATAGAAAAAAAAATGTTATAGGCTTACTTATAAAAAAATGATTTTAGCGCCATAGGATAAAAAAACACTGCAATTCTGTGCGTGAATGTAAGAACCTTATAAGTAACATTTCAGTAATTTCGAGAAAAACAGGTTTAAAGATCAGAGAAAACATGATCCCTTATGGGAGATTGTACAGAAATGCGAGTTTTGGGCAACCAAATATTGTGTCCAGATCTTTTATTTATTTTTACTTTTTTTATTTTTTTGTTAAAGAACAGAGCTGGACACTTGTAAAGTATTTTGAGAGTATGGCTTATTATTTTTGAAAATGTCTTTCATCAGGTATTGCATGCGTTCACAGAATTGTGGTTTCTCCAAACAAATTAAAAGAAACTTTTCCAATAAGCTTTCCGTTAATAATTCGCGGTGAACAGATTTTCAATTAGTTTATTTCGATATTTAAAAACAATGACGTCAATTCACTGATTTAAAATATTGTGCAGATGTATTTCAAAAATGAAAAATGATAAAAGGTTAAGCTATGCCCTGTGCGATGCACACATTCCGTGAGAGGAGTATGGGGATGTGGAGATATTCTCGACCTGCGGCAAAAAGTGAGGTGGGATGGTCACTGGTCAATCCCACGCTCGATCGCCTTTACCTCCCAAGGTGTTCAAGAGTACCAAGAACACTCTGGTACTCAATTTGATACACCTCAAAGCGCCAGGCATGAGAGCACTGAAGAAAGTCCTACAGCGTCCTGGCCGGGATTTGAACCCAGGCCGCCAGATTCGTAGTCAGACGCGCTACTGCCTGAGCCACGGCGACCTATTCGAACATAAATACAGAGGAAAAGTTGAAAAAAATAATACGCATATTATTTTCTCTTGAAATAAGAGAATAGTTTATCAGAGAATGTAGATTTTAGCTATTTAACAGAAACAATTTAACTACTTTTGTTCATATTTTTTAATATTGTTAAGCCATTGTATTACTCAAGGCACCATCTCAAAATTTTCCTAGTGTGATTGAGGGAACCAGAAAAAAACTTCAGTCAGGATGCACGGCACCGGGAATCGTTGCCCACCTAGTAGCCGTGTGGGCTAGGGCGCTAAGCCAACGACTGCAAGATCCTGCCGGGACTTGAACTCGGGACCTTCGAGCCGATAGCGTACCGCCGCAGACCCCTCGAACGGCGTATCTGTGTATCATTTGTATCTTTGTGTTTATCATTTTTATTTACTTGTGTACATCTATCTGAAGTCATTGGTCTATATTCACACTGTATAAGATTCTATGCTTTGTAAATTATGACAAGTTCTATACCGTTGTACTTAATGTACATCTTCTACAGTCAGAAGAACGCAAAAAATTTGAATTGGATTTGAGAAAAGTTCCGTCCACTTATGGATCATACGCATCTTTCACTCAGATCGAGGAAACTTAAATAATGCTACAAAACTTTTTCTGGGGCAACCCCAACAAAGATTTTTTCTAAATGTATATTTTAAACATAAATTAACATTTTAACTAATTCACTGATCAAATAATGCCAGGACCACGTAATAGAAAAATACCAGTTTTTTTCCCAAAGTAGTACGGAAAATAAAATAAAAAACGTTTCTTTTCTGTTCCTTTTTCTTTTTACTTCACTATACCAAACTCAAATAACATACGTTAAAGAAACGTACAACGTAAATGAAGGGAGTTGAACTTTCCACTGCAACCTTTTCTTTTTCATTACGAATAGTCACTAGTTAGTACATCTTATGAATTTGTTGTTTATATTTAGTAAAACTAAAGGTTTATATGTTAAAAAATATACAAAAATTCTTCTATATACATTAGAAATGGAATATATCTCATTAGCGTCCTTGTACACAAGAGAAGTCCCATCCACTTAAAACCCTTAGGCAGCTTTGGCTCACACCCTGGAAACAAATAATACTTGAGAATTTTGTCAGAAACACTTCCAATAAAAATATTTCTTTCTAAATGTATATTTTAAAAAATAATGAAGATTTTAAACACATTATTGGTCATCAAAATCGTTAAAGTCCCTGTAAAAGCAAAATAAAAACTTTATTTTTTTTTTCAAAGTAGCATGAAACATTGATTATTATTTTTTTTTGCTAAGGCGCAATCTGAGACCGCTGTATGTAAGGAGAACTGCCCATGCTGCTGCTGACTTCATTCAATATTCACTCGCAATCTGAATTGAGTCATAGAACCCACCACCTTCTGTTATTGTGACTGGCAGTTTGCATCTGCAGGAAGCCATATCCTCGACAAGCTAAAGTTCTTTAAATTTTGCTAATTTAAACCAGAAACTTATTTAAGTAAAATGTTAATTTTGAAGTAATGGAAAATACTATGCAAACAGGGACGAGACATTACCCGAAATTCCAACTTCTATGTCAATTTGATATAACTTCATGAGTATTTTTACATAGTTAATGTACAATTTATATTCATTCTGAATTGAAACTCTCAATTGAAAAACCTAGAGATCCCTCGCGATGAAATTATTGCATACGTGTTTGTACGGAAAACACCGAATTTGTCGATTTATATCACTTATATTAACTCCATAAAATAGTTTTCCAAAATTGAACGTGTCTTTCAGGCAGGGCAACAACTAGGGGGAGCTGGAGGGACATGAGTCTCGGGGGCCCTGTTGGAAGGACGCCAGAATTTTCGAACATTCATCGAATGTTTTTTGCTCTTTGTCAATGAATGGGGGCGCCAGAATCATGTTTGCCCCGGGCGCTATAGATTCTGGTTGCGATCCTGCTTTCAGGTAAATACAAGTGTACTACTCTTTTAAAGAAATTTGCTTTTTAAAAAGAGCTTATATGCTGACAAGTGTACTATTGATGTGTGAAATATTTTGCAGTTACGTTAACAGCTTTTTTTTAACCATCAAAATTTAATTTTATAAAGTAGCGGAATGTGGTGGAATTTTGACGGCACACTAGCGACTTTTGGAGCTGGGGCCCTGGCAACACTGGTATTGAATATTGATATTGAGGTGAGACTTGAGAGTAGACATACCTCTATCTTAGTTGAGTTTCCTAAGTTTTCTTCTATTCAGGGAGAGAGAAAACTGAAAATGGGTAGAAAGAAAAGTAATGTTTGGAGTGCATAATTATAATATACGAAGTGATAAATCAGTAAACTGCAAATACAATGACAATAACTATAAACATGCGAATGTGATTAAAATGTCAGATCATGTGAATAAATGTTTCAAGTGTCCTGAAATCATGCTAATTTTCCGCAAAACATGAAAATGCAGTTACATCACTCTGGCTGCAGACAGCTAAATTACTTTTCATTTTTATGTCTACTTAGCAAGTGTAGTGTAAGTGTGAAAGTCCCCACAGATACTCCTACAGAAAATATATTTCAACTAATGTTAATTTTAATAACTTGTCGCCCATAGTCACTTATAGAATGTAAATTAAAAGAAAATCAGTTATCCGCGTTCCATGTACTATTTTAATTTCTGTATTTGTAGAAAAATAAATTTAGTGTTTTTCAGTCATCAGTGTTTAAAAATATGTTTTCTGCAGAAACATATTTGCTTTTTATGTTATTATTATTAACAGGAACGACAACGTAACTCATTATGAAAATAATAAATTTACTGCCTTTTGATATTTGTTCTACTTTCTACTGTTACTTTTTTCCGATTGTTACGTACTGCGAAAGAACGTCTATCTCACATATAGGATTGTAAAGGAAAAAACCCTTATATTTACCCAAAAAATATTTACCGTTAAATATCCCATCCCTACTTAGAATTAGTGTTTTAAAAGCAGGGAAAAAACGAAAATAAATAAACACAAAACATTGTCTATTTCTCACGAGGCAAATAAACATTGGTTATATAGAAGATTTTTTTTTTCTTCACGAATATTCAATGCATTTTTGTTTAGGTTTAGTAAAATTAAATATTCTTACGTTAAAAGATGTACAAAAAACTTACTATTTACGCTACGAATGCAATATCTCATTAGCGCCCTTTTACACTACAGAAAAGTTCCATCCACTTATGGCCGTTAGGCATCTTTGGTTCAGGTCGAGGAAACTTAAATAATGCTACAAAACTTTAACAAGGTCAGTCCCGATAAAGATTTATTTTCTAAATATATATATTGGACATGAAGTAATTCATTGATCAGATAATGTCAAGGACCCCGTAATAGTAAAATACCCGTTTTTTTTTTCGAAATAGCAGGAAAATTAACAATTAACTTTTCTTTCCTGGTTTTAGGCGTTCATTTTTTTCGTTATTTTTTTTTAACTTCACTATACCAAACTTATAAAGTACTTACGTTAACTAAAACGTACAAAGTAAATGAAGGAAGTTGAACTTTTCACTGGAACTCATCAAGGAAAATTAGCCCTAGAACACAGATAAGAATCGAAACATAGGCCTATAGTTACAATAATTGCAAAGGACTTACAGTACATTAGAAGCTCTTGGGGTTATAATTCATTCACTCTGACCAGAAAGAATAAATAAATTCAAAAATAAAATCACGGAAGACAATAAAAGCTTTTAAACTTGGAACGTGAACTTTAAACATGTGACACAGGACGTTTTCGTTAACGTGGGCAAGACATTTTACACGGTGAAAGACTGAAATCTATAATAAAATATCACATAACAGCCACCGATTCGGTATGGTTAATGAAACGTACTCTATACCAGGTTTATTAACATTTTATGCGGAACAGTTTCGCTACACAAAAATTTTATATTATTTCTTGCAAACAACAAATACAAAATACACCCTTGTACAAAGAATACAAATATTCTTTTTGATCCCGCTATTCGTAGCTCTTTAATGAGAAATTTGATCACTTACACATATTTAAAAAATAATTCTTCTGTAATATATGTTTCACGAAAAAACTGAATATTTTGAAGCTAACTTATATGTATAATTTGTTAATTACTTTTTTTGTAATCATTGTATTTGAGTGACGAATCGAATGTACTAATGATGACCATCACAATGTACCACACGGATGATAATAAAGTACATAATAAGTTCGCAGACTTCTGCGCTTAACTAAGTAAACTAGGGCAATGAGACCACTCGACCAACCCCCTCATACCTAAAAGCACCAAAACACATGATCTGAAGAGAGAATATATTGTAATTTTCGCATTTTGTGAGATATTTTGTAATATTGTGTGGTAAAGAGGATATAATTTCTATTCACCTATTACAGTCCTCAGATACCTTCTAAGGAAGAGAGAACATACTGTCTACTTTTGTGAGTTATTTTGCAACATGAAACATCGAATTAAGTGAGCGTTTTTTTTTTTAAACCAGTAGAATAGACTTCAAATAAAAATAAGGATATATAAAATTTCTTATTTTTGTTTTTTTGTGTATTCACTGTGAAGTGCGACAGTTTGGCCGTCAATTTTCAATTGTCTTATTCTCGTGGAAAATTGCTCTAAGATACATTGTCTGCACTGTCGACCTTTCGTACCTGGATATCTCAAAATACGTATTTTTATGTTTGGAGTTTCCTGTTTATTTTCTTAACTGAATACGGAGTGTGAATAAGTTATGGAAAGCTATAGTTCTATTATGTATTAACACATTGAGAAATCAAGCTATCGAACGATGTGTTTCTTGTTCTCGTACTTTCCTCGTTGCTCTTAGAAGCAGGGACTCTACATGGATTTTCAGTTTTGAGGGGAGTTTAAAGTAAAAATTGGGAGGGGTATACCCGGAGTTTTGCAAGGTTTCTATTGATTTTTACCGTAATAATTTGTAGTTAGGTGCGTTCGAGAATTGGGTAGGGTGACACCCGCCACAGTGGGGAATAGTTCTGGCGGAATCACTGGTTGTGGACTACCATCTTTCAAGCCCACGAGACGCCACTTAGTGGTTCGGATGTCTAGTCACATGCTAGTTGTGGGGATGGGGCACTAAAACAACACATCACATTAGTGTTGATGTGAAAAGCATGTTTCCGAGTCTACGTAGAGAGGAAATATTGCGCATAGTGAATAAAGAAATAGGACGAAAAGTGGTAGAAGGGTGGGATAGTGACAGAATGCAAAAGGCTCTAGAAGTGGTATGGGAGAATGGGTTTCGTAAGATAGGAGGCAAGATAGTGCGTGCAAAAGAAGGCCTCAGTACAGGGTCATGTATAAGCCCAGTGTTAGCAGATTTGTTGATGAATGATTGGGAAAGGATGGTGATGGAGAAAGAAAAGGACCGACTACTATTGTTTTCCAGGTACGTTGATGATTGTCTGGGAATTTGGAAAGGCTCAAGAAGAACATTAGATATATTCATTAAGGAGCTCAATGATAACGGCAAAGGGTGTTTTTGGAAAGTGAGGTGGAGGAAAACACAGTATTAAATTTCTTGGATATCAGGATTGAGACAACGATAAACGGGGTTTCTGTAACTTTATGGTTTCAGAAGAAATGTGCAGCAGGAATATTTTGCCACAAGACGAGTGACGTTGATGAAATGACTGGTCTACTGGAATGTATTGCAAAAGGAAGTTGTATTTTTTTTTCTATTGATAAATCTTTAATGACCAAACGAACAAACCAGTTCCCAGAATCCCTTCAATGTCTCGCACGATACACTAGAAAACAGTGTTGCAAACTGCACGATACTGTTCATTAGATCTTTGTTTATGGAACTTAAACAGCTTTATGTAAATATAGATGCAACATTATGTTATTCAAGCGTTTAATATGTTTGTCTATGAATGATTTATTGTGTGCTTTGAGATTCTGGTATGTAATGAAAATTTGTCCTTGCTTCTGCAAGAGTATTTAATTACATTTTAAACACGAGAATGGTTGGAAAAGTCAAGAAGAGTTAGCAACAGTGGTCACTGATATGTTTCTGCTGTCTTCGTTCACATACGGATTGTGCACGTCGAGTCCCCATATACACAAGGTTATAAGTTAGGCCTAACGCCACTTAAGCGTATATGGAGCAACGAGTGCACAACAGATATGTGATCGCGAAACGAATTGGATAGTCCCCACAACTTGATAAAGGAACTGTATACATTTGAAAAATTTTTGTTTTTAAATTTCTCAATAAGAAACAATCTGAGACGAAAATATAATAATAATTCTAAAATAGTGGGCAGTTCACGTGCTCCTGTGAACGTTGATACGGGACGTCACTGGAACCACTCCGTTCAGTGCGCCCCGGCGGGAAATGAACCTGTGACTATGCACACATAAAGCAAGCGCGGTGGAATCTTTGCTATCTCGAGTTAACTCTTGTAACGGAATTATTTTATAATTATGGCGCTGTTAATACGCTAAATGATAGCAAGTTGTTTATGCGCCAAAAGTTTGCGTCGGTGATGCCTTCTAAGTGGTCGCTTTTGTAAATACGATAGACTCCTTTCTCAGTTTGAAATCTAAGGTAAGCCGGGGGTTAACATGCATTTTAGCATCGATATATTCTTCATATTTTCGTAATGGAGCCTGATATTTAGTGTACTTGAGAATTAAGCCATTTCTAGTAACATGGAATTTTGTAATTTATGTGTTTGAATAGTAGGAGTTTGATTGTAATGGTAGTTGTGGTGCAATATTGGATTCGAACCGAAGGTATGCTGCAGTCGGCATTTGCAATTTTTCGTGTTACTTCATATTAACCTTTATAAGGCGGCCAGGGATTTAAAAAAAAATCGTAGACACTCTCGTTGACAGCTCTAGTGACCCCATAATTATCACGGAGTTATGGTTCATACCTCGTAGCAAAATTTATAGAACACACATTCCAACGATGTATACTGTAAAAAGTGGAAACACGAAATAAAGTTACTCCGAATTATGGAGAAATAGAAGTCGAAAATTAGCGTTTTGTTGTATTTACTCTTAAATGTGGATATAGTGTAAGCCCTTTAGTGGAAAGATTGGTAACCTTAACTCCATTTTAAAGTTTAACATTTTCTTTGTAATAGCTTAACGTTAACTGAAAATGGGTTGAAACTGACTAAAGGTTTTGTCGGTGAACGTTCAACTTATTTTACGCTTAAAATTCGGTCAATTTCTGACCGAAGTATAAGCTAAACTGGCAATTTTGATGTTACGTGCTTTTCTGAATGAAGATTAAGCCTTGGTTGGATATTATATAATCCAATAACAGGAGTAACGTTACTTGCTTGTCACTGAACGACCCGCCGTTTTGAGTGTTTATATTGCTTTTACACTGTGAACAGTAAACAGTTCACTGGTGGACCAAGGACGACAAGGATTGCATTGGCGGAAAGAAGAATTAAGTTGGGTATAAATCTATACACTGTAGCAAACGTATCTCTCCCTGTGTTTTTACCGAGACATTCCTCGTAGTATAATCAAGTTAATGATTAACCTCCTTCGCAGTAAAATCCTAGATATAAATATAACTCGGAAAGCCAGCAGCACTACCTACCTTCGTAGCTAAGTGGTATAGTCAGTTGCTAGCTCGCTAGCAAGCAGGCAGGATGTAAGCGTTCGTTGCTCCTGTCAGTGTCTTGTGCTTTGGTGTGAGTGGTTGCGAGTTGTTGGTTTTTTTTCAGTAGAATGTCATACATAGTGCGAAAAAACACTGAGCATTAACCTACGAAATTTAACACAACGTGTCAATACATTGTACTTGCATGAACTAGTAGCAGAGCAAATTAAAATACCGGAAATTAACATTCTGTCTTTGGAAATAGATCATTACAAACGCTGTGCCTTTATTAAAACCAGCTCGACTCAAGCAGCAGAACAAGCAATTATACAGTGCCAAGGAAAATTACTGTATGATGAAGGCGGTCTAATACAGGAGCTACCAGTTACAATCGAAAATAATGGGCAGTTTCAAGCTGTAGTGTCAGTTCTGCCTTTGGAGTTAAGTGATCAAAAGGTTGCTGATATATTCAGCCAGTATGGTACAATTCAAACGGTAAAGCAGTGTTACTATTCTTCTAGTTATAAATTTAGAATATATAATGGAAAAAGAATAATCACTTTTTCCAAAGTGACAAAAAAACTCCCGTATTATCTCTCAGTTTACGGACAAAAGTTACAGGTATTTATGAATTTTTCACAGGAAGAGTGCCCGCAGTGTCATGTCATCCATTTTGATGACTCGCAGTGTACCATAAACTATGAATAGGAATCAGAAGAAAATTCTCATACAGTTCCGTATAGCTTTCAGGCTAACTTGAATCGTACACCACCACTTGAAGAAAAAGCTTTCCCAACTCTTCAACAAGCATTGAAGAATAAAGAAATCACGTCAACATATGTTTTGAATAGTCAAACTAGTTATCTCTCGAAAAAAAAAACGAAGCCCCAGTTTTACCACCTAGCCCAATTTCCCCTTCGGACGTGGCGTGCGAGCTGGAAGCGAGCACAAACCAACAAACAGGTCTCCTTCCTTCTCCCGCAAATGAACAGTTTAGTAGTGGCGAGGAAAGTGTTCCGTTGTGCAAAATCGCCACTCGTGCTTCAGTGGCAGTGACACCCGGAATAAATGTAGAAGTTCTTTCGTCAAACGAAACTCTATACTCTGAATTTTCCAGTGAAGAAACCGATTCTAAACAAACGAATACAAATAATACTAGTTTAGACGAAGCAAAAAATGTCGTAAAAGAAAAAGAAAACGTGTTAAAGAAAAAATTGCAAAGAAGACGACTGAAGGTGACCTACCTGCATCAACAAGTATTTAATTCTTACAGCTCTTTTCCATTTCTTTTTTTTCTCTTTCTCGTTTCTGTTGAATAAGTGCGCATGTCGGAAAATCACCGAAGAAGAAACTCTTGGTTCCACAGGTGTAATTTTGCTGTTTGAATATACCCTTTTTGTTTACCTGACCAAGGTAAGTGACTATATTTACTCTAACTACCATTCTTGCTTGTGACAATGCTACCGAAGGACAAAATGTTTCTCCAAACAATTTTCGTTATGGCGACGTTAAATTTTGTTACCTTTAATTTGAACAATATTCAATTGCCACACAAAACTAAGGTACTAAATAATTTATTGAATCACAACTCAGTGCACGCGGCATGTTTACAAGAGTTGAATGATACAAACTATTCTGTTTTAACGTCCCATGCCTTTAAACCTGATCGAGCAATTGCTATTGCGGTTAGAAATGATCTAACTTTAACGAACGTAACGATACATCGGGACGCATTATGTCTGGCATAATTTGTGCCCATCTTCCTTCTGGAACCACACATAAACAGGAAAGAGAACACTATTTTCGGCATATACTTTCAGTGGAACTTCAACGGCTATGGCCTAAGCCCGTAATAATGGGCATTGATGCCAACGCAACATATTCCGCTCTTGATGCAAGCAGTAACTCTAATCTCAGTGCTGCTTTCCTAACTCTCAAAAATGAATTTGAATTAAGTGATGCTTACTCAGTTTCTAATCCCCATCAACATCAACCTACCTACTTTCATGCTGCAGGTTGGTCCCGAATAGACTATATTTTTACAACTGATAATTTATCAAAGAAGATAATTCGTACAGTGGTGATTCCTCAATATATATCATATCATAGTGCAGTGTTGAGTGTAATTCGCTTTGATCTTGTCACATATTTACGCTGTGACAGTGTGTGGCATTTAAATAATAGTCTACTGGATGCTCCGGAATATATACGGGAAACAAGAAACATAATAAATAGTGCGACACGTCAACAAGTGTATTTTTCAAAACAATATTCAAGACAAAAACAAATGGATAACAAAACTCAAAGTGCTTACTATTATCAAATGTTACAACAATATCACATAAGAACTATACAGGGTGAAAATGTTTACATTCCAATGCAACGTGTAAAAACTGTTTTATGTAATTTACAAAAACAAAGCAATTACGGTTTTTCTGTTCGCAGTAAATTTCCTTATATTGGCATTCATGAATCTGTTAAGAGTTTACATATCATAAATGAACGAACTCGAGGCAAAGAAAAAATGATTGAACAATTTATAGATCAAAATGGCACAATACACATTGGGAAAGATGTATTGCCTGCCATTTATCAACACTATTTACAAATTTTTCAATCAACACCACACAATCTAGATCAAAATAGCTTCTTGAAATATACCCTCCCTACTTTACCTCTTAATATATCTCAAACCTTAGAAACGCGTATTACTACAGAAGAGGTAAAGAATGCCATAAATTCTCTTAATCGCTCTTCATCTCCAGGTGTTGATGGGATCACGCCGTTTTTGGTATATAGCTATGCAGAAATACTTAATCCCTCATCTTACGGAGGTGTAAAATGAGATGTGGCATCAGGATAACATTCCCAAGCAGTTTGTAGAAATAAAAGGAATTCTAATTCCAAAGAAAACAACAGCTACTACTGCCCCCAGGTATCGCATGCTGTCGCTCTTAAATAACGACACCAAAATATTTTATAAAATACTCTCAAACCGTTTAGAAGTAACTCTTCCCTACATTTTGAATCCTAATCAAGGGGGATTAAGGGGGACTCCTGATGCTGCCAATTTTCGTGAAGTTATTCACCGAGCGAGCACTCTTTCTGTGCAAAGTGCCCTTGCAAGCTTTGACTTTAATCAGGCTTTTGACTGTGTCCGAACTGACCAGTTACGATTATTGCTTACCCAATACCAATATCCTCCCTCTTTTGTAAAACTACTTTTTAGTATGCAAACACGTCAATTAATACTACATATCAATAAGCAGAAACTGAGTACTATTCCTATGTATAATGGAATAGAACAGGGAAACCCTATAAGTAGTCAAATTTTTTCGATATTCATTACCC
Organism: Lepisma saccharinum; assembly: GCA_022664845.1. Taxonomy (NCBI): domain Eukaryota; kingdom Metazoa; phylum Arthropoda; class Insecta; order Zygentoma; family Lepismatidae; genus Lepisma; species Lepisma saccharinum. The sequence goes on from JAGDQP010000362.1 coordinate 69,699, forward strand.
CTATCATCAATTCCATTGAACTTAAAATCAAAGGTATTTCATGCAATATTCAGCATTTTAAGGTAATGTCATACATTGACGATCTGACGTGTTTTGTTACCGAACCTATTGAAGTTAATATTATATCAGATATAATTTGCAAATATGGCCAGCATACAGGACTTAACTTAAATCCTGCAAAAACTAAAATTATGCCTTTTCAGGCTCAGTATAACGACAGATACATGAAGATGGGGCAGACAGTTTCTCATCTTGTTATGTTGGGTATTGACATGTATCCTAATATTACTGATACTATAAAACATAATGAACAGCGATTGATAGGTAACACTGTGCTTCAGCTTACTAAATATCAAGATTGTTTTGAGCTATTACTCTCAAGGGTATGATTTGTAAATTGTTACATAGTGAGCAGGTGGACATACTTTTTGCAACTTTTTCCATTATCGCAACAAGCGTATGCCCAAATATCCAAATACATAGGCTATTTCGTATGGCGTCAGTATTCACTTAGAACTATACGAACGAACTTAATGTTGCCCCTTAACCGTAGTGGATTGAATTTAAAACATATTCAAATACAGGGCAATGCCCTACGTTTACATCGTACTATTGCCCTATTGGTTTCAGAAAATGAAACCTTTGCCCAGCAAACTATACAAAGTGTTTTAAATGAAATCAATCTTGAACTGCCTTTGAATATTAATCCTTGGAAGGCAAGAAGTAAATATCTAAATGACATTTTTGTTGAACTAGCATATGCACTAGCAGACAATATACCTTTAGAACAATTGACTGTTAAAAGTATAATCATCTAATTGGCAAACTTCATATCCAGAATAAACAAGAAAACAAGTGTGCTACCAATATAAACTGGAATGATATTTGGCAAAATCTTAAAGATTTGTTAATTGATCCCGTCCTTCGTAACTTATACTATCAATTGATTTACAATATATTTCCTAACAAATCACGATTAAATAACATTGGTTTTAATATTGATCCTGAATGCTCATTATGTAATAATGTTGATACCCTTCAACATCGTCTTACGTCATGTAATAGTGGAAATAAAATTTGGAACAAATATTGTTGTATTTTTCAACGAATAACCAGAAGTCAAGTTACAAACAAACAGTTAAACAATTTGATGGAGTTTCCACTCCTTCAATACTTTCCTGCAACCAAACGACGTTTTTTAATGTGGCTTACTGCACAAACACTGTATATGTTACTTCAAGAAAGAACCATAAATATAGTAGAATGTACCTTGCTCAAATTCACTTGAGATATGAAAATCTTCCTAAGAATAATAGATATGCGTATTATATTCGTGCAGTCTACTAAATTCAGAATTTTCAGTTTAATTTAACGTATTTTATAATAGAAACAGGAATTTCCATAATCTTTATCAAGATCTATTTGTCTTTTTTAGTTAATACGTCATGTTTTTTGTTTTTCACTTTGATTGTTTACTATCAGTTTTTGTCGTTATATTATCTCTGTATATAATTTGTAGTAGATAGATTACCCGGAAATAAAAAGTATATATATATATATATATATATATATATATATATATATATATACTGATCATTGTGCTAGTGGACCCTGGATCGAAACCCGATCACCTCAGCTTTTTTAATGTTAATAGAACTTTGCCTTTTCTACTTTCGAAAAATGCTCTGCTTCAATGAAATACGATGCAAGTCACATATATACGCATTTTGAAATGTTACAGAAAATGAAACATTTAGCCGGAAACTGGCTAAATGTAGGTTAATCCAAAAAGTAGATGAAGCTCAGTTGCCTCCATTTTTTGGATGAACGTTGTCTCTCCTATTTTTACAATGTAACTTTTGCACTATTCGCAGAAGAAGAAACATTTTTTTAAATACATATTTCATACTAAAAAGGCAAATTCACCTCCTTTGCTTCACCCCTATAAAAGTCTCATATTTACATACAGGACATCACCAGTTAGCATATTCATTGATCACTATTGATACCAATTTTGGTGCTTGTATACCTCTTCGGGAGGAAGTTGGGCTCCGAAATGCGAGGGAGGTAAAAACTCCTAATTTTCCCCCTCCCCTCCTCAGCGGAACCATCAACATGGATTAATGCACGTCGCTAGAAATATCGATCATTCAGGAACAGAACAACACCTAGATCGCCTTTCTAGATTAATTAGAAGCTGAGCTATAGTCGTTTACAATTTGGACGCAGCACCTGCATCCATCGTCTTATATAGTTAAATATTTTCAGGTGCTGCTCTTTTCTTTTGCGTTTTCTGTTTGTTTTGCATTATTTGCTCATTGAATGGTACGTATAACTGTTATACTTTAGAAATGCTTTTCATTTTGTTAATTTAAGTGAGGTTACGTAACTTCAATTTAGTTTACTCTTTTTCGTTGACGATTGCAAATCACAGTGTGTGTGGATTTGTATTCTGCGTTTTCCGAGTCGCTGCTAATGATACTTAGAATGTTACTCGGAATTTATTGCAATATTTATGAATAGTTTGCGGCGACAATTGTCGAGTTTATTTTCAAAACGGTTCTTGTCCACTTCTTTTGAAATTTGAGATATGGGTAGCATTGAATTCTTTGAGGTTATTTCTTTATGCTTATGAATTTATTTTTCGTCAAAACTGTCTGAAAACTTTATAAAAAGCAGTTTGAAATATAACTTTTGGTTCAAAAGTGATCTTGTCCACAACATGGCGCACTGTGAAGGAGAAGATTTTTGGATGCAAAACGGCTCTTGTCCAAAACCATTGAAAGATTAGTTGCCATTTTTGGTTCAAATCATCTCTTGTCCCAATGCTATACATTGCGACAGCAAGCAAGATAATAATGTTAAAGAGTTAAATTTCGTGGGATTTACATTCATTTTTCCCTCGGAAAAAGAATATAGTGGTATTACCGGTTATAACTGAAAATTCTGACAGGGTTTTAACGATTGGTATTTATTTGCTGCGATGTCGATTCGATAACACGAATCACCTCTTTTTCATTATTCTTGATATCGTCTTTTCACCAACACTATCGATATGATTGTCGCAGAAATCTGTTGTGTAGACATTTGGTCTGCGTTTTCAAGTTTTGAATTTTTAGTTTACTGCTTGTCCTGAAGATTATTTACCATATTCACCTAATTGTGAACCTACAACGCACAATGCGATCCTTTATCTATTTAGAACAAATAAGTATATCGAGACACATTTTTTAAAACTATTATATGCCTCCAAACATTTTTCTATTTTTTGCGAAAATATTATCTTCCAAAGTTCATATGGATAGAGTCAAGGGGGGGTATATCCCCCCACCTACGCCACTGTGAAGTGATGCAGTGATCCTGACAGATACTTCAATACTTTTTTTTCTAGATGTATATGGAGTTGGGAAGTTTGAGAGTTGGAATTGCATGCTTTTTGATATTCCTGAATTATTTCGGTTTATAATTTAATAGGGTGTGTTGAAGTGCTTCAAAGAAACATTCCGAGTATTTTGATGGCTACTTTCATGACACAAAATAATGCTTTCAGGTAAATTTCTCACTAAAATGTCTAGTTGGCCGAATGAGTTTTCAAGCGCAATTCCAATTACTTGTTTATGCATTTACATCTGCAAATTTCATATTAAGACACCTATTCTCTATGAGATATGGCTTGTTTTCAATTAAAACTTTACAGGAAATTCATATACAAGCATTGAACACTAGCCGAGCTGTAACCGTGTGGGTTACACTAAGCCAGCAACAAAAATGTCCAGGGTTCGAATCCAGACTGGGGCATGGATATTTGTGACTAACTCCAAAGTGACGGGCCGAAGTCGGAAGTTAGTAGAAAGGCTCATACAAAAATAGTTGTTTTACACATTGAACACTGAAAATAGTTATCCCGTTAGTTTCCCTGTACATCTTCAACTATATTCTTTGACTTTAAAGATGTTGCTCCCTTGTATTTCTTCCGTGCATTTGCAACTTACTAACTCGATTAAGTTTGTATGCAAAAAGTATTAGAGGTTTCTCATGTGTTGCTATGGACAAACTGTTAGCACATTAATATCCGCATATTTTACATTTAAGGGCCTCTTACCTGTGTTCTTCAGTGGATTTTCAAGCTACTCATTGCGGTAGTTATATCCGCATGCATTATATTGAAATACCTGTGTTTTCATGTGATTTTTCAAGTAACGTCGTGCTAATTAATATTTACACACGTTAAATTCGAAATGCTCCTCTGTTCAGAATGTTTTATACGTATTTTAAATAGAAACGTCGAATAAATTTATATCCGCATTGTTTATATTCAAAGCGCTTGTCCCCTGCGTGTATTCTCAGGTAATCTTTCAATGAAGATGTTAAGGTGAATTTCTTTCCGCAAATTTGATATTAGAAAGGCTTCCTTCGTATGTGTTCTCATGTGTGTTTTCAAACAACTATTTTGGGTAAACATCTCCGCACATTTTACATTCAAAAGGTTTCCCTGAAGTATGAGTTCTAATGTGATTAATGAAAACAGCCCTTTGACATTTATATCCGCATATTTCACAATTAAAATGTTTATCTATTGTATGAGTTTTTGTGTACCTTCAATGTAGAGTTTTGAACACATTTACGTCCGCACAGTTCACACTGGAAAGATTTCCCCCCCACTATGAATCCTTGAGTGAACTTTCAACCCACCGCTTGTAGTGCATTTACATCCGCATATTTTGCACTCAAAGGGCCTCTCGCCTGTATGCACCCTTGTGTTTTTAAGTGACTCGTTACAGTAGATTACTCGATCCGCATGTTTTACACTTAAAAGGCTTTTCTTTTGTATGAGTTCTCATGTGCACTTTCAATGACCAGCTTACGGCACACTGATGTGCGCATATTTTACGCTCAAACTCTTTCTTTCCGGTATGAATAGACATGTGAGTTTGCAAGTTATCTTTCCTAGCAAATTGACTTCCGCATATTTCACATTTAAAAGGCCTCTCTTTTGTATGAGTTTTCATGTGCCTTTTTAATTTAGGTTTAAAATAGATTTATATCCGCATATTTCATATGTGAATGGTTTTTCACCAGTATGAATTTGCATGTGAGTTCTCAAATGACCGCTTTGTGTAAACTTATATTTGCATATTTCACAGTTAAAGGGTTTTTCGCCTGTATGAATTCTCATGTGGGTCTTCAAAGCACTCATCACACTACACTTATACCCGCATGTTTCACACTGAAAAGGCTTTTCTCCACTGTGTGTTCTAATGTGAACTTTTAGTGAACAGCTCCAGACACATATATATCCTCAAATTTCGCATTTAAATGGCTGTCCTCTTGTATGAATTTTCATGTGAATTTTTAAGCTACCCTTCGTGGCAAATTTATTTCCGCATATTTCACACTCAAATTGCTTCTCTCTCCTATCAGTCTTCTTTTTTCTGGATTTAGCGTTTATTGTCTGTTTCACTTGCGAATCTTTCATGTTACAAGATTCATTGCATAAATTATCTTCAATCTTGATTGGATTAAATTTGAGTTTCATTTTCCCCTCTATCGGATACTCTTGGCTACTACATCCCTTAATATTTTTATTGGCGTTTCCACAAGGAAGATCTGTTGTTCCTAATTTGTAAACATTCTTGTCTGATGTTTTATAAATATTTTCCACATAATTGGAGAGATTAGCGTATTCAAATGCCTGGAAATTGTTTGAACGTACCTCAAAGGGAACTAAATCTCTTTTACTTTCGTTATTTTCTTGATTTTCAGCACAAGTACCCTCAACTGCCTTGTAGATAAAAGTTGAAAGCTTTGCTGTTCTCTTCTTATCCGATGAAAGAAAACACAGAAAATCTGATCTCGTTCTCGACATCACATAGTAAGATTTTTGATTGGTAGTTTTCTCCCATGTATTTCCGCAGACTTTATCACTGTCAGCCTTGAATGGTCCGCTAAAACCCTGATAAAAAGAAAACTTTGCTGTAGGGTTAGGTATTTTTGAAAAATTGTTAAATTGCAAATTGTAATTTAGAATTTATCCCAAACTTTTGGACCAACATGACAAAAGCATATCAGTGAAAGACAGCAAGAGGTATTGTATAACCTTACGTTTTAGTTATCCTTGGCAGTACAGCCCATGAAGCGAGTTAAGCTCCATCGCACTTGCCCTCCAAATCACTCTGTATAATGCCCTCCGTCTCCATCTTCTAATCACTAGCTTCCACTGTCGTTCCCAACATAGTCTATCATCTATTCCTCGGTCTTTCCTTGCTTCTCTCGCCTGATTCCTCTACTAATATCTTCTTCGGCATTCTACTAACTACTATCTTCCATACATCAGTGGCGGATCAAGGTCTAAATAGTAGGTAAATTGGAAATGTTCCCCATCTCGGATCATCATAGACTTGCAGGACTGGACGGCTGATCGATAATTCTTGACCCATCTTACTCAATGTTAATGAGCACTTGTAGAATAACTGCTAAACGTTGGGAGCGTCTAAGTTAGATAGCTACAACGTATAAAAACTGAAAATTGTGGAACTAAGACAGTGACAGCTTTGAAAGAATAAACGTGAAATACTAGTGTAAATGCAAAGAGACATATCAGTGTATTGCAAAGTTTCATTTACAAGAAGCTAAGCTGCAATAGCGAAGCATTTAATTTTATCTTACAAGAATGTATAAAATCTTACAGAATAGAAAACGAAGTACAGAAGTGACTAAATTGTTCCATAGAGTAGTTTATAGACTATTTATTGTTCATTTGTATATAGATCATGAATTGGAAAGTTATTAATCACCTAAAGACATCCAACATTCCACCTTTTAAAATGTGAAGTGGAAAACACGTAATAAACACCCGTTGCATGTAACTATCGCAGCACAGGGTTTAAATTAAGCCCCAAAACTTTTCACAAAACTGTACCCACCGACGTAACGAGGAAGTATTAAATTCTGGTTTAAACCGCAACATTTCCAAGCCTAATGTTAGAAGGGTTCATAGTACATCAGTGATGAAATATAAGCACCGTAGTTTAGTCAGTAGAGCCTTGGCTTAGCAATCGGAAGGCCCTGGGAAAGGGTCAAGCGGCTGTCACCCTGACTAACGTTTTTCCTCAATCGTGCCAGACGACTTTCTTCTAACATCGTCTACCTTGCTTTATCCAGGCCAGGACCAGTTTCCTTAACGCCATAAACTAAATAAAAGACCATGACGAGAATAGTACCCCGGGATAACGCGTGTTGAAATGGTAACTAGCCTAGCTCTCTCGGTACTTAAAGGCGGTAAAGTGGCTTTCGGAACCAAGAACTATAGTTCCATTAGAGACACAAGAAAAAAAATATTTTTATGGACGGTAACAGCACTATGGCTTACGCCCGTCCCGATAACACAAGTAAGAATGAAGATGTAATATTGCAGGTAGGTAATGGGTAGAGAAAGAGAAAACAGTAATGAAATTACAGGATGATCTTTCTAAAATATAACTTAGCATTATCAGTTTTCCGAGCTGCTTATTTCAATCTGTTTTTACTTCAATTTGCTCTAATGGATTCTCAGATACATTACACAATCTCAGAGTTATATTTAAAGATTAAATATAGTTGGCTGGTATATAAGGCTAAAATCCGTCACGTCTAAAAATTGGCGTCCCTGACGAGCATTTTACTACTCGAGCACTTGAAAACTAGATCTGCAGCATTTTAACTAGCACTATGCGCTTCGATCAACTCATATCACACTAGGCCTATAATACTGTTGCCCTGCGCGCTTACCTAAAGATATTTATCTATAAAATGCACGCTTACCTAAAGATATTTATCTATAAAATTTCTATGTCAAGACTCACATTTCCTTAAAGAAAATAGTTTTTACGGCTTTCTGAAAATTGTCATGAAGCACTAAGACAGGCCTGTTTATTAAATGAAATACGAACACAAATACGCACAATACTTGCTTAGCTGATTTCTTTAATTAAGAGAAAACAATCAACCATGCTCAAAATGTGGAAACAAATGCCTGATAACACACTAGATTTCTAACTACACACACTTAAACAAAATGAACACGCGTACAAAGTGCTCCTAAGGTGGAGACAGCTTTACATGCACGTTGGAAAGCCGGAAGAGAAGTTACTTCGTAGAAAAGCGACGGCAGATTCTCCTGCACTACGCTCAAGGTTGTTTTCCACTGGTCAGAATAACCTGCCGCGTCCAGGTTGTCATGGCAACCACGCAGTTCATCACCCGTAAACACAGAAATTCACTTCTCTGCCCAACGCCCAAGTAACTTAAACTATCTTAGCCGTAGCAAGCACATATTACTAAATCTTTTGAAGGTTTATGAAAGTTGCTTTGTCAAATTAACACGACTCTATTGCCTTTCAGTGCCAGAATATTTACTTTCTGCAGGATTCAAAAACTATTTTTCTGTTGCGATCTTATGAATATTTCATTTTCTCTAAAAAAAAATACGTTTTCATTATTAAACTAAACAACGAGAGAAGTACAGATTCACCAACTTCACTTGGCGAGTCGCTACTGCTATACATGCCCCATCATCTGATTCGTCCTCTCTTTATGCCTGTTACAAGGTCTGCATTTCGACATAGTTCTGGTACTTCCCTATTCGCTCTCATCCTCCACGTTGCACTCACTCTGACTGTCCCAAAGCTTTTTCTTAAAATCTTCCTTTCCTTTCTTAGTAGATCTTCATCCTTTTTATTAAGGTCTATGTTTCTTACCATACTTTTCTGCTCGGCGCAAGGAAAATTTCCACAATGCCAACTAACATCTATTCATTTCGGCAATTGTAGGAGATGCTTCGCCAAAATTGATGGGTTTTATAGATAGATGTGTCCAATTTCGAACTCAAAATGGCCATATTTACAATAAAGATAATGAATTTTCTCCATAAATAATAAAGCAATCATCAAAATAATTGAGTTGTTAGAAGTCGATTTGATCATTCAGAAAGATGTTAAAATGAGTTAAAATGTACTTTCATTGAAATAACAACGTCTGATGTTTTTAAACTGAAGCACGCTGCTTTATTGTAAATATTATATTCTTTTCAAGATAACTAACTTCATAGGTGATGTGCATACTCAAATCTTGCAAAATGTAGGTATACTACGTAAAATACAAATATACTAACATGCAATTTTGGTTCAGGCCGGATGGATGATGGGAGAATCGATGGAATGAAGAAAGGAGGAAAATAAATAGCCCTCAGAAAACCCAAGCACAATATAGTCCCACCACAGACCACATATACGTACAGGGATAAACTCTAGGACCCCAAGCACCAGAGGTGAGCGCTCTAACTCCCAAGTCATCGTGGCCCATATAATGTATTGTTTAAACGTAAAACAAGGTATATTATTCACCAATGGCTCTACTGCAGTATGTGTTTCACATATGGTGTTTCTCCCGACCAAGGATAAACGTTGGAAGAAAAACTATCGCCTTGTCCCATAAGTAATGTCGTATTTGCGATGACCGCTGCAATGACGCCACCTGACGGGAGAATAGTGAAAGTGAAGTAGGCGGCACGTGCCATACCTGTCATATAGGGCACTTGATTTTGCAGCGGTGTGTAGAAGAGCGGTCTACTCCACGTTTTGGAAGTGTGGCTTGTATTTGATCATGGCTGTGTCGGACGACCATATATGGCTGGTCTTGTAAGAATTTCACCAGGGACATCCAGCGAGCGCAGCGGCATGAAACATCAATGCCGTATATGGTCAGGGTACTGTGGATGTACGAAAGTGCCCGAGGTGGTTCCAAAGGTTTCGGTCTGGGGACGCCTCCTCACCGATAAGCCACGAGAAGGGAGACTTAGACAGCTAGACAACGATGACCTGCGAGCAGCAGTGGAGGCAAATCCAATGCAAACTGTTGAAGAACTGGCCAGCGAACTCCGTGTCACCCATTCGACCGTTCATCGCCATCTGAGACCCTTAGGTACGTGTCGAAACTCAAAAAATGGGTACCCCATGCGTTAACGCAACAGAGTTGAAATCTGCAGTTCTCCGCCCACCCGTCACAGACGTGAGCCATTTCTGGACAAAATGGTGACGGGATGAAAAGTGGGTCCTCTATCAAGATCCACATGCAAGATCAGCAATATATAAAACAGCTATTATTGACGAAGCCACAGGAAATCAATGGCTAACAAACTCAATACGCATATCAATATAACAACACGCCCACAGAACAGAATTACATGAGAAAGTTAAAATCCGCAACTAAGCCGTGAACGGAACTAGTGTCTACATCACACGCCAATTCGACTCCATAGCCGATATTCAAATATCAGTTATTGATTCTGATTACACCAGACGTACGTGACAGAATCCTGTCACCAGATTAAGAACATGACCACCACCGTTGAGAAACTGTCCTTTTCGAAAGTTCCACCACCAAATTGCATCACCCATCCTGTCATTGATCCGAATCAATACTTCCAATAAATATCCATTACACCTATCTCTCGCTCTCCAGTCTATCACCAGTTTTCCTTGAGTCTTCACCTCCGTCTCGACTTTCGAGCACTAGCTTCGTTTACTGTTATTCTCATCACCGAATTCTTTGATTGAAATAGTTCTATACATGTAACATCTTTGTGGGCTTAGCGAGCAATACATCATTTCTGAATAAGTACAGTTTTCTTTAAAAGTACTACAGAACTCTTAGTTCAATGAAGAGTCACGGCGGACATTCGTGATGACGGCTATTAGTAGAACAGCTATTCAATGTCGACTTTCCACCAGTGATGACCGCCGGACTTAGTGTGAAATTGACTCTGTGCATAAGTAGTGAACACTTTTGATTTCCGTTTCCTCGACTCCCATTGAACCCAGACTCCATCTTTGATCTGAACTTCTCATCCCAGGTGAGTTGGTTCAGTTTATGATTGATTTTGGTTTGGTTTATACGGTAGTTGTTATGGGAATTCAGGTCGTTCAGAGTCAAGACATATCTAGGATTTATTATGTTAGATTTTTGTAAATATTAAGCTTTCAACCGGTAAAGGCGAGGCTTAAAACGTACGGCATCACCATTAAAAGTATTCTGAATGTTGTCCTTTAACCCGAAGTACAACCTCTCGCATGTTAGATCATAAGCGAGTGCCATTACTAAAAATTAGTGCAATCAGTATTTGACATTATTGCCGTAGCTCATCCAAACCAGTCAATTTGACTACGCTACGAAGGTGATCTATAACTTCTCTGTTACGTTCCCGCTACAGATTAGTTAGTTAACAGTATGCCTTAGTATAATGTTTCACTCCATTTTGGAGCGAGTCCCTAAACATGTAGTGGTAAGGCTGTTTTTAAAACTTGTAGTAAAATTTTACCCGTACGACCTTGAGTGGTCATGCTTTTCACGTATTAGGCAGGTCTATTGTGAAATGACACTAAGTATGTAGCTAGATGCGAGTTGTGTTAGCACGTAGAAACTCGAGATTCTCTCTTTATTGTTTGTTTCACTTTATTAATCAGTAATTTGTATTAATAGGCAGATAATTACTTCAACAGTAGACAGACCTAGCGGTACACCTCTCGTGTCAACTTTACACAAAGGCCCTCATCACAATTACAGCGTCCAACGTGAGGCGTGAAGGTACAATTGGTTTGTAACTAGCGAAAGCAAATGCAGCGTAGGTACCTAGTTAGCCAGGTGAATACAGGATACAAAGGTACCTTAAAAAACTAAATTTGAAACAGCGAAATAAGGGCCCCCACAGAGTACTTCATGACACTGAAAGGTTTGGTTTTTCAACGTTCAGAAGGTCCTTTTAAGTTTCCGAATAATTAGGAATGTTAAGTGAATCGAAGATAATTTTATCTCTTGTATAATTAATGCGATTCGAATCATTCCCATTTCCACCACTTCTTAGAGTGAAAAGCATTGTGCAGATCGCGAATTAGTTGTGAGACTGTTTATTTATATAATGGTAATTTGCGAGAATGTTCCGTGTTATTACACGAAGGATTAAAAGAAAGATTGTGGTGGATTCAGAACCCACCGGTGTGGATTTATCACATGAGAGCTTCTATACCTTCTTAGAAAGGAATCGAAAATACTAGGAACAAGCTCGTGTTCTACACCTGCTAACAGTCAAGGAGCAAAATGTTCTAAAGAACTAAGGAACTCCACAGTACAGTACCGTCCCGTTCCGTAGAAGTGTTTCGTCAAGGTAAAATATAAACTGTCCCACTACTAAGAAATTTGTTCAAGTTGACGAACCCAGGAAAAGGGAAAATGAAAGTTAACAATTACGAGGAAGAAAGGCGTATTCTAAAATATGTATAGTATGGTACCACCTCGTGTAAATCAGAGCAGTGCTGAGTCAGAAGAGGACGAACTGGAACTTAGTATCTTCACTCCGAACAGGTACAAAAGCTTGTAAGATAAAAGATAAAATGAAGTGTATGGGCGGTAAATACGCTAGCTTGTGCCCGGACGGACGGTGTCACTGTTTCTCATAAGGATGTAACCAGGTTCGAATCAAAATCCTGTTTGAAAAGAGACCCTAACGTAACTTGAGATACCGAGGACCCGCTGTGTGTCAGACAAGATACAGTGTGCAGAGAATTACCTTGGCTGTGTCTCTCTGAAACCGAGGTTGCAAAACCATTCGAAAAATTAAAAATGAAATTATAGTCTAGGTGTTGGGTCCAAGTAGAATAGAGTTGGTGTTTTCTGCTTGTTTAGTTTATCGACATCTTGTAAATTTATTTAGACGTTATGGTAGAACTTAATATATTAAACCAGACCACTATGTTATTTTGTGTTTTGTATACCAGCGAGTCATCTTGATTTAAAAGTGAAAGGCATATTGATACGAAACGGTAGCTACGTAAATTGTGTAAGTAGGCTTTGATATACGTCAATGTTTCTCGTTGTTTTTCTTTACTCCTCGCAAGCGTGAGGTGAACCTCATTTTGGAAATTTGTATGACTGAATTAAATGGAAGTTTTCGTTATTTTGAGTAAAACTTTAATAGCGGCTGGGCGATTAACATGTTAACGTTTATTATATATGATAATGACTAGTTATATATTCGAGTGTTAGGGGACGAAATCAGCCAGAACACTTATTTTATCGAAGGCTGATTGACTTAAAAATTTGCTTATATTCGTGTCAATAGAGGCGGAAATGTCACACACGTTTTAGTCTCGCAGGCAAATACTTTTAAGTGCCAGGTAATTAAAAATACATTTTTATACTGTGTTCTTGCTTCGAGTGAACAATCACTCATTTGAATATTAGAAATGAATAATGTTTCCCAACTATTTTTCCAGTCGTGTGTGTCCTAATCTGTGGTACCATGGTTTCATCACCGATAGTGATCAGATATGCAAATCTGCCAGTGAGAGGCCTTATATTACATTTTTATTAGAAGGAATTTATTTAATTGGACGGTTACAGTGTCTGCTTTTACGTCGCGTAATCTATTGTCTCTGGGGGGAAGGGGTCAACTTCGATCCTTCGAGATGATGGGTCTAGTGGCAGTAGATATATCTCATGTTGAAAATTGGTGGGAAAATCTTGAATTAAGGGAATTATAGACAGTTCTAATATAGTATCATATTTCGTGATTTTAATTATATAGAACTGAGGGCAAATTCCAACCACGGGAACTCAAGGAATAACTGAAAGAAAATTTTATTGTGTATGGTTTAGTTTGATAGTAGTTTCTGTGATGGAGAGTTGTTGAGGAAGCCCAGATAATTATCTTCAGTCATTTATTTGAGAGGAATGGCCCTTACGTTAAATTTTAGGATTTGGCCTTGAAATTTTAATCGGAGGAACCGTTCCCGAATAGTTTGTTCGGTGCAAACCTAACTTAGTGAACCTCTTCAGTGCTTCTTTGAAGAGTATTTATCATCATGGCAACAGCTTAAACACCAGCATCAGTTTCGGATTACAGCATTACGGAGACTTCAAATGCAAATGGTGTGAGGGAAGTGTATATAAAAACCACCTACAGTAATTGCTTATATCTCATTCTCTTCATGATAATGGAAAGCTATTGAAATTGAACAGGATGATAGGACTACCGAAATACTCTCTTCTGTATTTTAGTACGCATGTACAAAATCTTTTTCAAAATACAACACAACAATGCTAACTTTTAACGTACTCTTATACCGAGCGGGAGTGGTGCAGTTGTTATGGCGTTCCTTCGCATTCGGGAGGTCATGAATTCAATACCAGCGGCCGACCATCCTAAAATGTTTCAGTCATACCAGGTAATTAACGGGATAATATCTTTATCTTTGTCCCTGTGCGACTCCTTTCCTAGGCTATGTCAACCTGACGCATTTATGCCTGATGACTATAAATATTCATTTATTTCATACTTTATCTACAAATATCATCAGTAGGAACATTATATATAAAATATTACATGCAAGAATAAAAACCAACAAAACTTAGCTTTTCATATTTAACACGCACAAACGTGCTTCTCACAGTCAGAATCATATAAGTACTGAATTAAAAATACCTTTCATGGAATGTGTGCTTTAGAATACATCATTCTCTGAACTTCTATTTATGGCCTTCAGGTACCTCTGACTCACGTCAGGAATGGGAAAAGGATGCGGGAATGAGTAATCGCTTAGGGCTCAAATTCAATGTACCTTTCCATCACTTGCCTAAAAATGCAGTTTCATTTGTGTGATGGCTGGATGCTATGATCGCAAGCAACTGCATTGACACGTTGAAGGGAAATTCAGTGGAGTCGGTTTGGTTTGTGCATCGGACGCATGATGTCGCATGCAACTGTTGCAACGACTCCTCGAAGACCAGTCAAGCTGAAGGAATCGCATGCATTGCTGAGTATTATGCAGTTCACATTCGTGCTTTCTTTGAGATTACATTCGTGCTTTCTTTGATAAAAGAGAAGATAAAATGAATTGTATGGGCGGTAACAATGTGCTTTCTTTGAATTTGGAATACATCATCTCAGACGAAGCCTTTGGATATTAACATGAAAAATAATAAATATATAACAACTGTGTAAGGAATGTTAATGACAATAATAATAATAAAAAAAACTACGTAAGAAAAACTTAACGGTAAACAGATTTTGGATTTATTTAAGGTATTTACGCGTCTCCAGCTCAGGCAGTGACAGACTGGGAGAGAGGACGCTGGAGAGATGCATTAATACGTTACTATGAACACCTATTTGCTAACCTTCGAATGTCCAGATACTCCTCGTAGCACCAACACAGAACACTAAACACTCATCTGGATTTTAACTGCAACAGAATAATGACTGCACAAAATAAAACAAAACCTACGTGGAACGTCATTAACGAATCACTGAACATCAATGATAAGCCAAAATGCACAAAGGACAATCTGTCCTAGGACACTTTTAACTGGAATTTTGTAAGCAGGGTTCAACAAACAGTGAAGACTTCGTCTAAAAAAAGAATGTCCACATATCTTGAAAAAGCCCCTAACGTGAATAGTAGTCACAGCTGAATTTTAATTTCAGCCATATAACAGTTGAGAAAGTATGCCAGGCCATTAATACTTTAAGCAACAGTGCTACAATGGATGTATATGGTCTAAACTCAGCTATAATTAAGATGGAGGCAAGATACATAGACGCCTTGCCTACCTGTTCAATAGTTGCATTGAAGAGTGTACTTTCCCAGATTGTATGAAAGTGGTCGAAGTAATTCTAATACATAAAAAAGGAAGTAAATTAGATTATAATAACTGTCGACCAGTATCAATAATTCCAATATTATCCAAAGTATTTGAGGTAATAATTAATAAACAAATGGTATATTTTTTAGAGAATAACTCTGTTTTACAGACAGACAGTTTGGTTTTACAGTCAAGGATAGTATTGTAAATTCCATAGTAAGTCTCATCAGTGAATGTATTAAGGATGTAGATAGCAGAAATAATGTACTTTGTCGATTCTATGATATGTCAAAGGCATTTGACACAATTTTCCATCAAATCTTATTAGAGAAACTTAATTATTATAGATTCAGTGATAAAAATTTATTTTTTTCATTCCTATTTAACAAATAGGTATCAATCTGTGTATTATAATGATGAATCTTCTCAGTATCTAAAATTAAGTTCGGGAGTACCTCAAGGTTTCATATTTGGGCCTGTATTTTTCATATTATATATAAATGATTTAGCGAAAAATGTAGACAGCAACGCTACTCATTCTTACATGTACGCCGATGATCTAGCTGTAAAGGTAACCGCAAATAATATTTTTTCTGCTTTAAACAACCTGACTATTGCAAACTCAACTGTAGAGAACTGGCGCTCAGCAAATCTTTTATGTGTTAACAAAGATAAAACAGACAAACTAAGTTTTCTTTAACCAAGAAACAAAAAAATGATTCCATCAACTCAGTAAAGTTCTTAGGAGTGTATATACAATCTAACCTTAAATGGAACTATCACATTGATTTATGTAAGAAATTGAGCAAAGGTATTTTCATGCTTAGAAAACAACCTGTGAGTCACTGAACATGTACTTAAAACTGTTTATTTCGCCTATATATATACAGCCACTTAGCTTATGGCATAATAGTCTGGGGAATGATCCAAATGTTAATATATATATATATATATATGCATGTATATATATATTCTTCAAAAAAAGGCCATTAGAGTAATTTGTAACGCGGGTAACAAAACATCATGTAAACCTTTATGTCAAAAACTTGTTTTTTTAACAGTACCATCTCTATATGTATTAGAGTGTTTGATGTACGTGAAGATTAGAAAGTAATGAATCTGTTCACAGCCACTTAACAAGGCATAGAACAGATGTAAGAATTAGTCAATGTAATTTAAGTACAACTACAAATAGTTTTGTTGCGTTGAGTAAAAAACTATATAATTATCTTCCTAAGAAAATCAAAGGCCTAGAAATAACAAAATTTATAAATGTTATGAAGCATACGTTAACTGCCATGACTGTTTATAGTGTAGACGAATTTCCTGAAAATAGCTCCAAAGTCTGAACGTAGCTATACTCTAAAATGACGATGCCATACATTGGATATAACTACATTAATGTTCCGGCAATAAAACAATTTGGATTTGAATAAAAACGCGAATATTTTCACGTCTCCATACGTAGACTTCATCAGGACTGGTTAAGGTAAGATAATAAGTTAAAAAGGAAATATTAAAATCAGTAACACGTATGACCTTGTCAATTCTATCTTACAGGAAAATGGCGACGGTCCAATTCAGTTGCAGAAGGTTCGTAAAATTTGATAAATTTTGGGCCATTCTAGTAACTAATGACTTCGGACCGTCTCGAGTCCATTAGCTGTGTGTTAAGTCTCGAAAATCCACAAACATCCATGCCCCAGCCGGGATCCATACCCGGGACCTTGGTGCCAATTCGTGTCCAATGCAATGCATCAGTCTTAAAATAAATTTAAAAAAACTATATGAAACACTTGCCGTAACTGTGAAAAAGAGCTTTTATTTCAAATAAATATACAATAAAATATATTTCACAAGATGTGAAAGAAAATAAAGGAAAGACTGGTTAGTCTGGTTTATTTAAATAAAGATAGATAGCCAAACCTTGTTTAATAATCCTTGATCCTGGTTCAAAGATGGCCGAATTTTATGTACATAAAAACTTTAATATTCTATTCTTTCGTTTGCAGGCTCAGTCTTTTGTAATATTATTGTATCTGGAATTCTATGCAATGAGATTTTTATTTGCTGAGAAAGTCTTGAAACTGGAGTTTCACGTTTTGCATCTCTGATATGTTCACTGATCCTGGTCTTAAGGTTTCTTTTGGTCATGCCTACGTACTTCTCTCCACATTGGCATGTAATTTGATATACCCAGCTGTCAACATCTTTAGGGACAAAATAACTTTTATATTGAGTGAAACTTTTCTCTAACGTCTTCGGTGGTATAATAGCAGGATTGTTGTACAGTGCTTGTCAGAAGTTCCGCAACGGTTGAAAATCTCGATTAGAATGTGTTTTTCTTAAAACTTGAAAGAGATAAAAGTCCCAGGAAATCATCAGAACTATCGGACAGGCTGGCCAACTAAAATGTGTGGTGTCCTGTGTGAGCCACATATTGGCAAAATCAAATTTGGACCCTAAGAACCCGCACATTTCACTCCAGATTCTTTCTGTACGAAAAAAAAAAAAAAGTCAAGATATGTCCCGTTCAATACTGTACGGTATGGACGACGGGCCCCAGAGGATCCAAAAGCAGGTTAATAGTGGGAAGTCCAAGAACTCTAAAATGAATACGGGCAATAAAATGCGTAGGTCATGAAAGGAGATACTGCATATTGGGTACAGGACACCATAGAGGACCTACAAAGCTCAACTTTGCTTTCTTAAATGCCATCCCCTTCTTATCATTGTAGATCCCGATGCTGGAGAAAATATATTGTACAACACGTACTAGTGCTGTATGGATGAGTGCGGGTTGGCATTTGCAAAATGCGGGCTCACACAGGACACCACACGTTTTGATTGGCAATCCCAAATTTGTCCCCTACAAGTTTTACGAAAAACGCATTTTAACCACGATATTTAGCCGTTTTGGGTCTTTTGCTTCTTCTTACGCTCTCCATTATAATCAGCTTTGCTCAGGACTCTCATCCTACAGTTTTGAGCACGGCATATTCTGATTTAGTTCTTTCGTAGATATAACATCTGGATTAAAAAGAGGGGTTCCCGTTTGCAAATGGAAACCCCATGGAGTCCACAATACGCTCGACGCATTTTGACTGGTCCGCGCGAACAATAGTCCTGTTGATTTCCTACAGCTTTTGATTCTTTCAACTTTTTAAAATAACGCATTCTAACAGAGATATGTATGTAGCCGTTCCGGAACTTTTGACAAGCACTGTAGATATCTTTGTACTTTTTTTTTTAATTTATCAATGGTGGGTTTGTGAAAGGCCTATCCAAGTTTTTGTTTGTCCTGCGATCCTTTCGTTATACTTTTATTACGATTTTTTTTTCTTCTTTTTCAGCTTTCCTGAATAAATCTAACATTGTCCACTTATGAAAGCCATTTTTTGTCCCACGCGAATAATAAAATATATTTCATCCTTTAAGTCAGCGCGAACCGTGTACATGTTAAGTGCTCGCAATAGAAATTAGACCATGTTGTTTTTCAATTGTAATGAATGACCTGAATTTTAGTGTATGTATTGGTCTCCTGAGGGGTAAATCCTAGTCTGAAATTTGTTATTTTGCCTACTAAACAATGTACTTGAATTTGAAGATCACTTTTAGAAGCAAAGTGAAGGTTTAGTGACCCTTTCACATGAATCAGTTTGACACTGCAATACTCGATCATCTGTCACTTAAACAAATCAGATATTACAGCTAAGTTGATGATACTCTGATTTTATACAGAGACGAATCCCAATTACAAGCTTAATGACATTCATCCTAGAATTAGCTTCACTCAAGAATGTGAACCTCAAGGTACAATCAATGTCTTAGATCTTCAAATAACAACAAATAAAAGACTACGATTTATCGCAAACCGACCTCAGGAGAACAAAACATACACAAAAATTCAGGTCATCCATTACAAACGAAATATAACATATGGTCTAATTTCTATTGCGAGCACTTAACATGTTCACGGTTCGGCCTGAGTTAAAGGCATCCTCTTGCACCAACCCACCACTGATAAATTAAAAAAGATATACGAATATCAAGTCCTGCTATTATAGCACTCAAGACGTTACAGAAAACTTTCACTCAATATAAAAGTTATTTTGTGCCCAAAGATATTGGCAACGAGGTATATCAAGTCACATGCCAATGTGAAGAGAAGTACGAGACCTGACCAAAAGAAACCTTAAGACTAGAGTCAGTGAACATATCAGAGATGCAAAAAGTGAAACTCGTTTCAAGACTTTCTCAGCATATAATCTCATCGCATAGAATTACAGATGCAACATTATTAAAAAAGACTGGGTCTCCAAAAGAAAGAACAGCATATGAAAGTTTTCACATAAATAAAATACGGCCATCTTTGAACCAGGATAAAGGATTCTTAAACAAGGTTTGGCTACCTTTATTTAAATAAAACACACTAACCAGACTTTCCTTCATTTCCTTTCACATCTTACGGTTTATTAAAATTATACATTTACTTAACAAACAAAACATCTCGTTTTCACACATACAGCTAGTGCTTTATACAGTTTCCTTTCGTTCATTTTAAGACGAATGCATTCCATTGGACACGATCTAGCACCACCTTCCGTAACTTTTGGGACAGCCGCGGACCTAACATGGAAGTAAGTAAAATAAACTTAAAACTTGCACGAACTGTAGAATAATATGTTTGTTAACATACGGAAAGTCCCATAAAATCCGTTCATGGGTTTATCCGCCATTTTGACAAAATATATATATATATGTGCTAGTAACTGTTGCGTTTTATGGTAGTATGAAATCGATAACCATGATATTATGTCTATGGTCATGCTAGAATTCCTTATCTTTTATGTGTAGTAACTATATACATATATATATATATATATATATATATATATATATATATATATATATATGTATATACATTTTACACCTACATAAAGCGATATATGTGGTTACGAAAAGGCAGAAAAATGTACTTACGTCACAGGATGCAAAGATAGGTATACACAAACATACAAGAGAAGCGGCAACATTTCGTAAAATTGTTTTCACATGATAGGAGAGAAAACGACATAGACTGGTACGGGGAGGGCTTGAGCTAAGGAGACCCCATGTTGCCAACTAATGATGGGTACCAGTGTTGGCAGGTTATGGAAGCTGAAAAATTACTAGATGGGTCGGAGAAAACACCACATGGAGAAGGAAGTGCGGAGGTTACTAGGAGTAGGTAAGGTTCTGGTAGAACTGCGGGGACCTTCAAAGATTCCAACCTGCTCTATCCAAAAATACATATTTCGAAATTGTGCGATTGCCGTGCAAGAGATTCCCCGAAGGGGCTACGTGATTCCCAGCTATTCTCCGAACTGGCATACAGTCAACGAACTATTGATCTGTTATCAATGAGAGAGAATGTCATTGCATACATGGATGGCGGTGATTAATCAAGTAAACAGTGCAGTATAGGGTAACATACGACCGCAGTGATCAAGTGGTCATAGGTGTCAAATCATGAGTTCCGCGTTTGAGTCCCGGCTCGGAATCAACTTTGTTGAATTTGAAGGCACAAAACAAAAGCTTAATGGAAGCTAGGGATAAGGTTCTTGGTTACATAAATGACCCATTAATACAAAGTCTTTTCTTTTATCATGACAAGGGAATGTCACAGACTTATTAATAATTATGAAAAAGGAGGTCGGCCAAGTGACCGAGCGGTCTGCGGCGGTAGGCCATCGGCTCGAAGGTCCCGGGTTCGAATCCCGGAAGGGTCATGGGTGTGGATTTTAACAGATAAAGGGCAAATCGTGACGAGCCGAAGTCCAAAGTTGCTAGAATGGCCCATATAAAAATTAAGTTTACAATTATGAAAAAGGAAAGAAATAAGGCACGTTTGAATTCAGTTGACATTACGTGCACAATAATCCAAACACATTTAAGTCTGATCGTCCTCTTGCATTTGTACGGTTGGATTATGGAATCAAACAAACATTAATTAAGTCATAGTCCAGAAGAATAAAGGTTTCGGTGAGTAAATGTTCAGTTCGATTAATAAAATATTTGTGTGTAGTAAATGTCCGGTTCAATTAAATTATTTTTATGTGTCTTCCTAGAAATATGTTCGTATGCACATGGGTGTACATAACCGAAACCGTTCTGAACGCAGGTTGGATCTTTAGGACAGAATGCATCTCTACTTGATACTATGCATTGAATCGATGTAAGTCTTTGACTCGTTACCTGCCCCATTCTTTCCCTTGGAAAATTGATTGTCGGCAAAATTCTCTCTCAGACTTGTTCCGGACTTAGGCATAGCTGCCTTCTCAGCACGTCTAAGTTTAATTTAAACGACAACCATGTGAATGTTTCGTGTTTCTCTCCAGTTTCATATCCCGGCTACTTCCACAAGTTTAATACAAAACTGCTCATGTTTACACTGTAAATCACTGTTATACGATCCAATAATGACAGCCTCTCCCAAGTTCTACAGAATAAAAACTTAGGATCCCTGTTTTCAAGCAACGACGCACGATAATTTCTTTCAAAAAGTCCAAATTATTTAGAGCTTGTTAGTTTGAATCACAAATCTTCTCTCAAAATTTCTTGCTCCCAATCTCAACACTTGGAACTTTCAACTTAAAACGTAACCATAATTCACCATTCTCATTTTAACTTTTTTTCCGCGTGATGAATAGGCAGATCTCAGCTAGAGATGCAAGGGCTTGGGGGAAAAAAATGCTTTTTTGAAAGAAAACAAAAAATTAGTATTTTCCACGGCTAAAAAGGTTTTTTTTTTTTTATTTCTACTTAAATGGGCAGATAATAGATTGCTTCATCTCTCTTCTCCACATAAACGCATTAAATTACTTGCCTTCGGACAAATAAAGGGAAAAGTTTTTACGAGTCAAAAACATATGGAAATTAACTGCTAGCACATTATTGGTTGTTAAGCTTCCAAATAATTTGGACCAAATTTGTTCTCAATTTCATATGAATATTTTTTTTCCTCCTTACGGCCTTCTTGAATATTTTGAAAAGAATTATGAGTACTGTTGTAAAATTCAATTTATTCAGCAGAATTGAATTATATACCAAATTATAATGATTTGATGTTTGAATTTTGTATTTAATGCAATATTGGCTGAGGCCGATGGATGATGGGAGAATTCGTGGAATCAAGAAAGTGGGAGGAAACGGAAGAACACCTTCCTAACCAAAGAACACAGTGTTTGTCCACCACAAAGCCCAAAAGGGAATGAGCCGGGACGCGAATTTGTGTGGCAATGTGCAACCGTGGGTGGGACCTATATTTCAAGGACCAATAAAATGACATTTTACAATAACGTGTAATAATTAATGCTAACATGGTTTTGAGTGTCTAGAGATAGGTAAACAGCTAAAATGTAGGAAATAAATGGCTAGGTGAACTGCAACACAAACTCACTATTTTTTAAAAGGGTTTTGCGTTACCATATCGATGTAAAGAGATTGCTAGTTGTAGATGTCAGTTCATCTTACTATTAAGAAACCGTTTGTTGTGCCACCTAGTGAAAACGGAAAGTAAATGTGTGTACTAATTTGCATATTTTGTTTAGATAATAGTTAAGACTTCTTCCGTAGTTTTTCTTTTTAAGTTTAACTTTGTGTTATTTTTGCACAGATGTCAATGATAATAATAATTACTTAAGCAATAATATGTAAGGTCTCGATTTTCAATTTGAATTTTATTTACAGTAGCTATACGGTATTTCAATTTTCAAGGATGCGTAGGTTATGTGTATTTTCGTATACAGTGTTTATTATTATGATTATACAGTCCTACACAGGGAGTAAGAATAAAACTTTTCTCTTATACAATACACAGAAAAGTCAGTTGTCGATCAGACACTGAAGACAGCATATAGCAATTAGTTAATGAAGACATTCCAAAAGACGTGTGTTTATGATCTTTTGGGTCCTTGTACTTTCGTATCAAAACTTCCCATTTAGTGCGAAGAACAAAGATAAGAAGACCTTTGATAACGATTATTACGAAGACTGCGAAATCTGTATGCGAAAACTTATTCTGCATCCGAAACAACGAAATTAACTTTTGAAATACCTTCAACGAAAACCATGTATAAGGAATTAATCTTTAACGCCATATATAAAGGAGGAGTTCTGTGCATCTACGGATCACGTGATCCCTCTCATATTATACACAGCTTTTAAAGATTTTGAACGCATTCAAGTATATTTTGTAGCTATAGGGATGCAAAATGAGAGATTCGCAGGTGTTGCCAATTGTCTATGGGAGAAGTAGCTAAACTGATATATTACTCCGCCTTCCTGCAATATCTTAAAGTACTGTAATTAATGTCTTTGCCACCTACAGAAATACCCCAAAATTAAAACAGAAATAACCTGAAATGCTAACGAAAAAATGGCACCGCAAATGAAGACTGATTGACACGCATATACTGTAAAACAAGTTAACTAATCTGCTGAACAAATTTAGAATAAATCAATGTCGCAAAATTATTTTTCTTTGGAGAGTGAAAGGCAATGCACTCTCAAAATGATTCAAGTCTTATAGTGAAATGTGTTAAATTTATAATGTGACTACAAAACTAAATTAGCGTTATTAAAATATTCATACTAGAAAAATTAACAGAGTAATTTATATTCTTTTATTGGAGAACAATGATTTCGGTTCCTTAAAAGTCACGTTCAACGCATTTTATATTCTTCTCGAAATGGCACACACACAAAAAAAAGCCATCTTACTGCTTCTTCAAATAGGCTCTGCCCCCGGGTGCACATTACCACCCAAATCCGAAACTCGCAGCCCGGACAACCAAGGACTCCACGCACCAGATGTAAGCTCTGTGCCGCCGCGGCCCTAATAAATCATTCTTGTTATCGATAGACCAACTACAATAATGCATTAATTTGAAAAATTCATGATGCGCTGACGAAAATACGTTCGTTATCCAATCTGAAAATCCCATCAACAGCTTCATTTTTAACAATTAATTTAAACCATGACGCTCTTTCCCTCTCTCAAATATTGTTATTGTCAATATATTCTTTGCAAAACATCAAGACCATAGGCCCTATTCATATTTCATGAAATTGGAAAGGTTTCCATTATAAACTTGAGCATAATAGAAGAGATGTCAGATTTAGTTTTTTTTGAGTTTCGTAAATAAATGTGTCATAGTTTTTTTCAATATAAATATTTCTTGGCATTGCTATTACCTTTTTCATAAATAAAATTGGGCATGGTAAATGTTGAAATTAACACAGAAAAAATGACAGCCACCGTGACCAGGATTTGAACTCTGACACCCCCCCCCCCCCAGTTGCCGGTTGGGTATGCTGTCCATTACACCACCACGGCACGGTCTTACTCTGTGTATATAGAATGTTCCTCTCGCCTCGATCTTCGCCCATCTCTTCATTGTTGGTTACTATGTTCAATAATATATACACACAATATACCCAATCCGTAACTGGAAAAATCTGGGTTCGAGTCCCGGTCACGGCGTTCATAAATTTTTCTGTGTTAATTTGAACGTTTCTTGGCATCGTCACTTGCAAAACAGGAGATTAAAGTCCAAGTACGCCTGCTACAGTAAAGACAGTATTATTTCCATTATTATTATTATATTTTTTATTTTATTTTATTTTTTTTATTTATTTTTACGAGAAACAGTATCGTAAAATTCTGGATGTCGGCCATGCTAGGCCCTTAATGTCAGGCGTGTGACATCAACACCTGTGGCAATTGGCATGAAATTAGATGATTTGCCTAGTGTAACTCAGAGCTGTCCGAAATCTGACCCGAATGACTAGGGGGCCGGGTCTTCACCGAAATGACTAAACTGATTTAACTGGGTGACCCGGTCATCGAAACTTGACCCGGAAGCCCAATCTTGATCCGGTAACTGTTTTGTTCCTGTGGTTTGAATCAATCAATATTGTAATTTGTGAGATTCCTTGAGAAGTGAGCTTATGTACAGGAACAAAACAGTTTCTTCCTGTTAAAATTCTTTTATAATAGCCTTTCCGATGGATCACACACACCTCCGGCAACATTTTCTTTTTTCCGGAGATACAAGACTATTTCCAGATTATTATTATTGTTACGAACTTTCCGACGTCATATTTTTCGTGCTCTGGGCAGTGACGCCCTCCTCCCAGTCACCCCAGAAAGAAGGACTGTTCAAACACAACAAACAATGTGCAATAATGAAAGAATTAAATCATAGACCCAAACCAAAACCTCACCCGTTTTAGCTCTGGTGTAATTAAGAAAACCAGCGTAACCTATATGTAAGACTGCCAACCCAGTATTAGATTCTTGGATCTCTCAATGGGAGGGAATAACGTATCACTGAGAATTATTATTTTCATTTTCATTGCTTTCTGGCATTCAGGCATATGCCCGACTCATGTCATAACTTTACTCTTCCAAGGGGATGAATAGAGAAAGGGCCCAGACCCTCATTTAACGTACCATCCCAACATTTCACAATTTGACTGACGAAAAGACTGATAAATTTAGTCGGGATTTGATCCGATGATTTCCCAATAATGAAACCACCTAGTCGCAATGCCTCCATCACGGAAATTATAATAAGTTAAACAATGATAGTAAGATATGTGCAGTGCCATATATAAGTACAAGTATGCTGAGTGTAGAATCCGGCCTGCAATAGCATCATACGACAGATACTTAAAAATATTTACTTAGTCTTAAACGAACTGTTACTTATTGCAGCATTTGAACAGAGAAAAACTGTCTTGTAAACCCTTACAGAAGCTGCTGCAGCCCAGCATTCATATCGACATATATTCAAGTTCAGTAGTGGCTTGTAAATTATTATTGGGAGCTGATGATGTAACTGATTCTTCATAACAGCACTTCTGCATAACTAGCTAACTAACTCTATGGCTTATGGAACTCGCAAGTTCATCGCCGCAGTAACAAACGTTCGCCATTGGATTCTATCCTGGGCAACACCAGGTCATTTTTCATTACGAACACCTACTTCTCGAAGATCTCTTCTAATATTGTCCTCCCAACGACGTCTCGGTCTTCCCAATGCCTCCTTCCAACCAGGATAGAATATAATCTTCGTTTTTCCCCCATCCGAGCTACATGGTCTGCCCAGTTTAGTCGTCGCGATTTCATTATTTTTACCAACATCTGGTGAACCGTATAGTCCGTGCAGTTCTTCATTATGCAGTCTCCTCCACTCTCCAGTCATCTCGGCCCGTATATCTTTCTCAAAACCTTATTTTCAAATACACGTAATTTATGTTCATCTGCTAGGGTCGTACGCCAACTTTCGCAATCGTAAAGTATTACCGGCAGAATAACCGTTCTGCATATTTTCAGTTTCAATTTGCTTGATATTAATCGCGATGTTAGAAGTTTTTGGACTGAACAGAAACATGCGTTCCCTGATACTAAGCGACTTTTTATTACTTCCGTGACCTCATCCCTAATTCTTATGTTTCGATTTCCTTCATTCCCTGTTTTCGGCTTGTTATCATGTATTTCGTTTTATCTATGTTTACCTGTAGACCTATCTCATCGCACGCTTCTACTAAGCACTTCTGCATAACTTACAGAAAAAAAAATGTGCAACAAATCAATAAGTTATGGAATATTCATGCCAAGCCTTCGGAGAAATTAAAATTTTATAAGGTGGCAACACTGACGACTGGGGTGTTACGGGTGGGGGACCCCACAGTTATTTTCTAGGGTATTAATATGTATTCGTGCCAAGTTTAGTGAGTATACGTTGATTGTTGTCAAAGGCGTTTTAAGAAGTTTTAAAAAATCAATTTTAAAATATATTCGGCAACACTTTCAACTGCTGTATCTTGATATAGGTAAAGTACCCCCCAGCCGTCTTTGTTGGACGTTGAAGAATATTTTTGTTAAGTTTTGTGAAGATGCGATGAACGGTATAGAAACCATTGCACAATTTATGTTTTATAATACGCTGGCAATGCTGACGAAATGGAGTGACTCTAGCTCTGGCTACTGAAGGGGTTATGGGGATGTGTTTAGGGAAACCTAACTGTAATAATTCTGAAAATTTTAGCTTTATGTTATTTATTTCCATCTCTAACCCTAATTTTACTGTACTATTATCCTTATTACTTTACTTTAACTACGACTGATGAAGCGTACGTGTGGAGATGCGAAAATATTCTCAATGTATTTACTGTTCATTTCTGCTACAAGGAATATTTGGTGCATTCGACGATAAGTAAATCATGGTTTGTGTCGCTACGAAACCAGCCATGTAATTATGAACACCTAGTTTATTGGAATATATTGAATGTTCATATTAAAAATCACTATTTACAAAACCTGCCTAGTATGGTGCTTAATACCTCAGGTATCCCGTTGCAAATCACCCCAACATGTATGCACATGTGCAATCTTTATAATCCTCTCTCATTGTTACAGAAGTTTAGGTGTTGTGAGTCTCATTAAATTAACGGTAGGCTTGAAATTCGCATTAATATACATTACCAAGGTGTTCAGCAAGTAGTAACAAAAAATGCCTGACTTTTTCCCGATTTTCCAGACTAAAATCGTATTTTCTTTTCGACTGTCACAAAGCTAAATTTTACCTTCCACACGCAACAGCAAGGTGAACGTATGAAACAGCTTTGGTAAGGTTAAAAATAAGGATTGACAGACTGTTTCTAACTTGAACATTAGTTTCTACAAGCATGCGCAACACCCTTCTCTACTCCACTCCATGGGTCGGAACATCCACAAACTGGGCACAACACGGAGAAATCCTATAATCCCCTGACTTTTCTCTCATTTAAAGAAAATTCCCTAACTTTTCCATGATCTAGCTCTCACTTCAATGTTTTCATAAAGGTTCCTCTACGCTGTTGGCAGAAAACGTTAATACTTGTAACATGACCAAAAGAGTTTACTAATTCGTAATTATTCTGTGATGCTGCTGTTATTCAGTTAAAGCAATGGTGTTTGCTTACATATCATGATCCAGGAAATATTTGTAGTGGATCAGATAAGAAGAGTTCTGAATTATAGTATACGATTCAGAAAATAACCTAGAATACAAAATATGTATGAGGGTGGGGTGAAAAGTTGCCGGCCTGATAAAGAAAAAAAAATCATTTTTTTTTATATTTCAACATAACCTTCAAGTCTAATACATTTTTCGTAACGGTGCTCTAATGCAGTAAAACCATTTTTATAGTACGATTTGTCAAGCCCCTCAAAATACGTATTTACAGCATTGATGACTTCCTTAGGTTAGGAAACAGATGATAGTCGCTGGGGGCTAAATCTGGTGAACACGCAGGATGGGGTAGAAATTCAAACTTCAATTCGTTGATTTTAGCCATTACAACGACTGACGAATGAGCGGGTGCATTGTCATGGTGAAACAAGATCATTTTCGTCGCCAGATGAGGTCGTTTTTCCTTCACTTCGTTACTCAAACGAATTAATAACTCTCCATTGATGGTTCTACCATTCAAGACAATCAATGAAGATAATACCTTTTGAATCCCCAAAACAGTCGCCATAACCTTATTCGCTAATAAAACTGCTTTTGCCTTCTTAGGGCTGCTCCAGTCCATTGTTTGACCGTTGTTTACCTTCAGGAATGTAATGGTGGGCCCAACTTTCATCAACAGTTAGACGCAAAAATTCGCTGGGATTTCGCTTGTACAGTGCCAAATTCTCGATCGAAACAATCTTCCGATGCAATTTTTGATCAATAGTTAGCAAGCGCGGCACCCATCTAGCACAAAGCTTCTCCATGTACAGATGTTGATGTAAAATATTGCGTACACGTTCAGTTGGCATCCCAGTAGTCTCAGCTATCTCACTCACTTTCAATCTGTGGTCCTATACCACGATTTTATGAATTTTCTCGATCATTTCGACAGTTGTCACCTCAAGGGTGAGTCCTGAGCGTGGTTTGTCATCAGTGCTCGTGCGACTTTTCTTAAATTCAAAAACCCGTTGTTTGATTGCTGAATATGATGAAGAAGAGTCCTTCAGTGTTGAATCCATTTCTTCTTTGAATTGGTGTTAAGACTTTCAAATAGAAGTATTTGATGATCGCATGCTTCTACAATTTTTCCATTTTCACGTAAGCAATCGAGGCGTCTTCTTCAACAGGCTGTCAAACATATACTAACAGAGCAATCGACCTGAAAGTTACTATATAAGCTGGTGAGGGATAGAACTGTAGAATACGAGTCAAAAATTAGACCTACTGGCACAATCTCTAGGTCAGGCTGGAAACTTTCCACCCCACCCTCGTACATTGTAAACAATTGTATTTAGAAGACTCAAACACAAAAGTATCGGGAAAATAATATATTTGATTAAATGCTTTGAAAAAAAGAACAATATTTGCTACTACTAACCTTCAAATGAAATATCTGCTTCTTTAAATGATCTTCTGGAAGACCTAATATATTCCTTTTCCTGTTTTGTCTCTCTATCGTTCCTTCCTATCGAATGATCTTCGTCGCTGTCATTTTCATTGGCGCCGGCTCAAGTCTCTTGGAATCGTTTAGCGGTTTTTATCTATGAAGCTTCTTCGTCATAACTTCATATATATTTAAATGCCTATCCATTCTCCTCGACATTTGTTTCCAGTGAAACTGCATGGCTGTAATACAAAAATAAATTTAAAATCATTGTTCAAATAATACATGATCACAAGTTACTGACAGAAAAGAGTATTTTGGATTTGGAGTTAAAGTCGCGATCTGAAACCATAATCGTAAAGTTAGGTCAGATTAAACAGAATGAATCTAACATTTCAAGTAACTTTACCATGCTTATTTATTGTACAGTTCCACTTTTGGAATTTATGAATATTATAACACGCACAGAATGGTAATTTTCAAATTAACAAGAAACTACCCTATAAATTAATAGATTTATATTTGTAAAAAAATTGTTCTTAACAATGATGTTCCCTTATGCAAGCATTGAAAATATGAATTAATCCTATCGGTGTCTAACTAAACAGTGCATACATGACATACTTAGTAAACATGTTGCTTTCTTTTAATGTATAATCAGGTTCATAAAAAAACGGCCGACGAGAAAATCTAAAGTCTGAAAACTTGCATAATAATAATATAATAATAAACCAATATATAACATTGTTTAAACCAGACATTTGACTACTTTAGATTTATGCGTAACTCTTTACAATAATAATTAATAGAAGTCTTGAAACTTTTCACTTGTCATTTTATGAATCTGTGTCCCATAGTGCTGTTACCGCCCACACAATGCATTTTATCTATCTATGAATCTGTGTACAATTCCAGCATTTATTCTGTGTAGCCGAAAAATTAAGAAGCATTTCAGTGGAACGGAACTACTCAGACTTTAGTTGCCTATTTAGTACTGAGACTGTGTATGTTTGCCACAGTAACAATATGTAATACTGAAATCCTTCTGCTCAGTGGTAGAACGTCTTCGTCACAACTGTAATATCCGCGGACCGATTGCAGCAGCCGGCTGGTATAATTTGTTTAACAGGGTTAATTTTTCAGTCACACCAGGACGACGAAATGATCCGTTCAAACTAGAACGTAGTAAACTTCCTTTCATCATTGGCTTAAACTGTATTTACTTCTCGTCTTTAGGCAACTCTGATTCAGGCCGAGATAGGGTAAAGGAGAGGAAGTAAGTTAGCCAGTGCCTAGCTTGAAAGCACAATCCTGGTATTTGTCTGGTACGATTGAGGAAAAACTTGTCAGGCTGCCAAAAGGATCGATTCCAGGACCTACCGAGCGGGGATCCACTACTCTATCAACTGAACTACAAACGCACACTTGCCATCATTAGAATGCAATTCATTTAAGAATATATAATGCAAAAGATTTATATTACTAAAA
Source organism: Lepisma saccharinum (assembly GCA_022664845.1). NCBI lineage: Eukaryota > Metazoa > Arthropoda > Insecta > Zygentoma > Lepismatidae > Lepisma > Lepisma saccharinum. Next base: position 101,289 of record JAGDQP010000362.1, read on the forward strand.
GTATACAAAGATACAACGCAAACTTATGGTGACTGGTAACAATTTTTTAAATAAGGAACTGTAGCGACCTTAACGTGGTCTAGTAATCCCACATTCGCTTTTTTTGAGACCGACAAAATTATCTTAACACTTAAATTCGCCGAATCCCGTCTTGCAGTAAACAATACAATCAAATGTGGGTAGTAAGGTTGCGCAATTACGAGGGTCGTTCAAGAAAAAAGTTTCCCTATTATTTTTGAAGAAAGTACGAGCCCTATAATTGAAATGAAAGTAGCAATGTGTTCTTTCGTCTTTCCGCTACATTTACTTCACAATCAATGTTCGTGAGGGCTACCGCGCATGCGCGGCGCGTGATTAGCAAGAGTCATGCAGTGAGAAACGTGCCCTGGTCATAAGGAGTAGAGAATCATGCCGGAACAACGTGTGTTGGGGGTGTAGAGTAAAGCATATTCGTTCTGTGATCCGGTATGAGTAGGCAAATGAACTTGCTCCTATCGACATCCACAGGAAGTTGGTGATTTATGGAGACTCTGTAATGTCAGTGCAAATGCAGGGTGTCTACAAATATCTCTGACTTTTTCAGGTTTTCCAGTAGCATTTTCAGAAATTTCCAGTACATACGAAAAAAATAAAAGCACCATTTAAGACCAAATTTTATGTAGTTTGTTATCTGAATAGTAGAGTTGTAGACTGCTGCTAGAACTTGGTAAAGTAGTCCATATTATAATTGTCGGAAAACTATTGTATGTAATTATCGGAGCTTTTAGAGATTCTCTACGCGAAGTAGTAGTACCAATATGATTAAATGTTAGTTATGTTATGTTAGTCTACAGAATGGGCTTCCACAACAGATTTTCTGCCTTCGAACTTACTGTTTGTTTAGACTTGAACTCCGCCGTTGCAAGTAGTATACATTTTATATTTCATTCAACACTAATGGAACTCCTTCTGAAGATCTTCTAGTTTTCTGTTAATGTCTTGTACATCTTTTGTTGACTCTTCTATTAGCTTAAGGCCTTTTTCTGCTGAAGATTCTTTATGTCAGTAACCACACGCTTTCGCTCGGTTTCTTTTTGTTCCGTTTCCTTTAACTCCCCTTTCTTCTTGGATAGAGCTGTTCCCCACACTAATCGTGCATTTCTGGCTGCATGAATCATGCTTTTTGTAACGACTTATTCCACCCCTTCAGTGTATAAAACACTGTCATACACTAGCCTCTGTGCCACAAGAGACTGTTCACGGAAATTCTCTATTAATCATTCTTTGTTTACGGAGAAACCACGCTCCACAGCTGCATTTCCGTGAGATAGCATTAATAGTTTCTTCAGAAAAGCCACAAACGTATCATCAACATCCCCTTGCACCAAAGGTAGCACACGGAAGAACCAGAAATGATCAAGTCTCTCCCTGTGAGCATCCAAAGAATCTGCTGCTGTTCTCATTGCATTCTTTGAACACACAACTGTCTTTTTATGGCATCACATGCTGGACCACTGAATGACTAGCTTTGAAAAGCGCCTCCTAACCAGCAATGGGGAGATGGGAGAGTGTCTAGGTGAGAGGAACATTCCATATATATATATACACGGAGAATTGGATGTGCCGTGGTGGTGTAATGGTAGCATACCTAGCCGGCAACTGGGATATCCAGGTTCGAGTCCCGATCGCGGCAGCTGTCAATTTTTGTGTTAATTTCAACAGTCGGATGGTGGCTTGACAATGCCTTCTATCGGATGATGACAATATCATAAGGAACGTACAGTTTAAAGTGGAGTCCACACCATTTGTTCCTCCACCGGGAATCGAACCCGGGACAACTCGATTACAAGAAAAAGGATCTCAGAATTCACCCTCCAAAGCGGTATAAATGGGTTTCAATTATGTAGTATTAAAAGTAGTTGGACATTTTATCAACCTTCCAAGACTTTATATCTTTGGGTTCAGATGAGGAAAATGATTTCTGTGTGAATCCTGTGCGGATGAAGTTTCTGATGACTAAGAAATAGGGTAGGCAATGTAGTGCCTGGCTTAAATTAGCCCTAGTAATTGTCTTCAGTAAGCAAAAAAGGCCTTTTTTTATTTTCCCAAATTGCAGGATTATTTTTTTAACTTACGAGCGAAGTTTTCTTCGTTGTTAGAACAACTAATTAACAAACACTCTTATGTTTTACACACATAGAACTTGGGTTCTTGATGTTATATTTTATTTTCCTTTGGCCGCTTATATTTATTGCTGAATGGCCGTTTATATTTATTAATAATATGTTTCGTAACATGGGTTAGGTTAATTTAGAAAAGTCAAGTTAGTTGCCTTTATTTTTTATTTTCATTATACGCAACGCAAACCGCGCCATCGCGGACGTAGCCAAGTAGGTAGTTCTACCTCATTATTGGGCGCTATTATAGTGTTACGTCGCCAGAAAATGGAAAATGTACGGAGAAATTGGCTTTTTGGATAAGTAAAGGACGGTGTCTTATGCAAGATTTGCACGGCGCTGATTGCCTAAAGTGCCTAATTTGTTAAAATAACGAAGGTTTCTTACCCGTTTCAAAGTGCAAAGTGATCAGCCATTATAAGCAACAGACGATACGAAAACCGATCGCAGCGCCATGAGCGGCAGTAATCCATTGAACGATGAGTAACATTGTGTCAACTATGTAAAATTTTAAAATGTGTATAATAATTCGTAGCCATATTCAATCCACTACTGGATGAGGCCTCTCCCAGAAGGGCCAATACTGCTCCCACGCTGACCGGAGGTATTGGGAAAGCCGAAGCTCTCAACTGTGATCGCCACTGTCTTTAATTCACAGCAGCTACCCAATTGCATAACGATGCTTGGTGGGCACTGTTCCAGACCTTCTAGTTTCGGGAAAAAAAAAATTCTTTGGCAGAACCGGGATATATATCAGTCAGTCAACGACGGTAACCACTAGACCAGCGGCGCAGATAAATACCTAACCTGACTTTTCTAACATATCCTAACCCACTATTTGCACTTGTAAACAGTAAAGAAAGGCGTAAGTTGAAAAAATGCATTACAGCACAGGCTCGTAGCCAGCCTAAAACCGAAGGAAGGGGGCTAAGGATATGAAAATTCATACATACAAACTATATGTATGTATGTATTGACAGGGGCCCTGATCCCCTAATCCCCCTCTTGGAAATCGAGTAATTAATACCAGTTAGGTTATTTCTTTCCCGAAATGGGTCTAAAGTAGCAGGGAGCTATTAACATTTTTTTTAGTCTAACAGAAGGAAGGATGACGGCAGGGCCACCGATATAAGGCGCGAATTCTTGAAAATGGTAGTTAATGTGTTGGCGCTCTTTGGATTTTTATGGTGTTGGTGACCGAAGGCGTGTGTTTATAAATAAATAATACGTGATTTATCCGGCCCTGCCAAGAGTTTTCAAAGCGAGGTGTGAAACGGTGCCCACCCAGCATCGTGATGTAATTGGGGAGATGCTGTGAATAAAAGAAAGTGTCGATCACAGTTGAGAGCTTCGGCTCTCCTCTCCCAACACATCTGGTCAGCGTGGGAGAAGTAGTGGCCCCTGTGAGAAAGGCCTCATCCAGTAGTGGATTGAATATGGCTGTGAATTATACGCATTTTGAAATTTTACAGTGTTACTCACCATTCGATGGATTACTGCCGCTGCGATTGGTTTTAATATTGTCTGTTGTTTATAATGTCCGATCATTTTGCACTTTGAAGCGCGTATGAAGCCTTTGCTATTTTAACAAATCAGTAACTTTAGACAACCAGCGCCGGGAAAATTTTAAAGACACCTTCCTTTACTTACCCACAAAGTCAATTTCTCCCGTATACAGCGTTAATACAAGCCTTGAACTTTATGGTATGTATTTACAGTTTAAATGATTTTCATTTTATATCTCTTGTCCGTATTTACGTAACACCTAAGTCGGAATTTTCACCACGTGGCAGGAAACTGGTGTAGCCAGGCTATAATGTATTGATTACAGGATAAGGGCGTAGATCATTGACACACACCCCCCCCCTATCCACAAGGTAATTCCGAGGGAACTGACTCTCCAGGATGCAAGTTCCTTAGTGTGGCTCTTACAAATTAATACCACATTGTAGGAACTACACCATTGGAGACTCAGTTCTCTCGAAACAGCCTTGCAGATGTAGAGAGAACCTATCACTTTAATCGTCCTCCACGTTCCAAGAGTCCATATCAACAACGTGTTCTCATAAAAGCATTTGTCACAGAAATGTACTTTATTGGACCTCTCTCATATTGCAATAAAGTTAAATTGTACCAAATGAATAGAGAGAAGTGAAAATCTATACAACTTAGTTCAATCGAAGTTGAAATTTATACAACTTAATTTAATCATGATATTATAGCTTCATTGATTTTAAGAAAGAATATGATTCTATCAAAAGGGAAAAGATATACAGTATCCTGATAAGATTTGGAATTCCCCAAAAATTGGTTCAACTAGTGAAGATGTGTCTCAGCGATCCCATAAGCAGAGTACGGATAGGTAATAATATGTCAGATAGTTTCAAGATTCCCAACGGATTGAAACAAGGCGATGCCTTGTCCCCACTACTGTTTAACTTTGCGTTAGAATATGCGATTTTAAAAATTAAAGGGGACAAATAGGGAATATCATTGAATGGTTTGAATCAACTGTTTGTATACGCGGATGATGTAGATTTAATAGGGGACGATATAGATGCACTACAAAGCAATACCGATGTCTTAGTAGAAGCGTGCGATGAGATAGGTCTACAGGTAAACATAGATAAAACAAAATACATGATAACAAGCCGAAACACAGGGAATGAAGGAAATAAAAACATAAGAATTAAGGATGAGTTCATAGAGAAAGTAAACAAATTTAAATATTTGGGAGCATATGTAACAAGCAAAAATGAGGTCACGGAAGAAATAAAAAGTCGCTTAGTATCGGGGAACGCATGTTTCTATTCAGCCCAAAAACTTCTAACATCGCGATTAATATCAAGGAAATTGAAACTGAAATTATACAGAACGGTTATTCTGCCGGTAATATTTTACGGTTGCGAAAGTTGGAGTACGACCCTAGCAAATGAACATAAATTACGTGTACTTGAAAATAAGGTTTTGAGAAAGATATACGGGCCGAAACGCGACGATATGACTGGAGAGTGGAGGAGACTGGATAATGAAGAACTCCACGGAATATAAGATTCACCAGATGATGTAAAAATAATGAAATCGCGACGACTAAGGTGGGCAGGCCATGTAGCTCGGATGGGGGAAAAACAAAGACTATATCCTGGTTGGAAAACCGGATGGAAAGAGGCCATTGGGAAGACCGAGACGTCGTTGGGAGGACAATATTAGAAGAGATCTTCGAGAAGTAGGTGTTTGTGATGAAAACTGGCTTGATATTGCCCAGGATAGAATCCAATGGCGAACGTTTGTTACTGCGGCGATGAACTTGCGAGTTCTATAAGCCATAGAGTTAGTTATTATAGCTTGTGCGGCAAATAATTTAGAAAAGTTCTTTCTTGACAATGACACTTGGAAGAATCCAGCTAACGCACAAAAACCGGCACTTATGTACTTCACGAGCTGCGGTATCTGGACTGAACAGTTCACTTTAAGCACCGATTCACATTTGCGATGCGGCAGCCGTTCGGCGACCGCGCGGTCATCGGAGTCAAGGTTATGGGCCATTGAAACAAATGGAGTGGTTCACACATACTGCGGGTGCGGGACGATGCCGCAGACTTACCGCATTGTCCATAGCGGTGCGGCGACCGTGCGGAAGCCGCAAGTGCCTTACGGGCCATTGCACAGCATTGGATGGTTCACACATGCGATGCGGCAGCCGTGCGGTTTGTCTCTTTTGGAACCTTTTTTTTTCTTAATCTATTCTCTTTTTTTTCTCAACTGTTCAATTATAAAAATGGAGATTCTTTATATTTTTCTCTATTTTATGTAGAGAATTATAAGCTAATATAAAGTCTGACCGAATATTAAAATGAATAATTGGAGGTATACATTTCTTCTTCTTCTTTTTTTTTTACATTTGGGACCCACCTTTCCACCCCTACCTCTCCGCATCCTTTGCACAATTTCACTTCGCACGCCTGATGGGCACAACGAACTAAACGTGTTCTCCATGAAATTGGGGTAGAGTACCTGTCTCGACCCGACTCGGCGTTGATCCACGGAGTCTATAAGGACCTGTTTCCACAAAAGTTCCTCTAAAAAAAAAAGCAAAGAAAAGGGAAGGAAGTTGGGGATCTTTTTTCTGTGGCCCAGTTCCCGGATACAAACCTGGGCCCTGTTTCCGCGGTTGGGGGGGATTTTTTTCTATTCAATCAAATTTATTACAAACTTGAGCGGAAAAACAAATACATAGTTATTTATACACTTATTGATAATAGTTTTATTTGTTTTTAATTGTTGCTTTATTTATGTTACTTTATATGTGTTTATGTCTCTATTTATATTTGTTTCCTTCCCAGTTATACACATCTGTTTTCTTACATTGTTCATCTTTCACATATCACACACACACATCACATTCTATTTTAAAATTCTGAATATTAAGGTTATTATTTTAAAGGTAATTGGAGGTATAAATGGAAAACTTATTTTGTATTAAAAAATGATGTTATCCTTATTTACTTACTTGCTCTATGGCTTACGGAACTCGCAAGTTCATCGCCACAGTAGCAAGCGATCGCCATCGGGCTCTATCCTGGGCAAGATCAAGCCAGTTTTCACTAGACACTAATTTCTCCAAGATCCCTTCTAATATTGTCCTCCCAACGGTCTCTTTCCCTCCGGCTTTCCAATCAAGATGGAATATAGTCTTTTTTTTCATCCAAACTACATGGCCTGCCCATTTTAGTCGTCGCGATTTAATTATTCTTACAACATCAGGTGAGTCGTACACTCCGTGGAGTTCTTTATTATGCAGTCTCCTCCAGTCATCTCATCCAATTTTGGCCCGTATATTTTTCTCGATACCTTAATTTCAAACACCCGTAATTTATGTTCATCTGCTAAGGTCGTACTCCAACTTTCGCAACCGTTAAGTATTACCTGGAGAATGACAGTTCTGTATATTTTCAATTTCAGAATCCTTGATATTAATCTCGAAAAAAAGATTAATCGGCCAGTACCTACAGGTTCTTCGAAGTGGTAGAGTTAGAGTCCTAAAGGGACATAAAAATTGTCAGCCTTTAAATAATAATCTAGGAAAAAATATGAATTAAAAAAAAATAACGGTCGCCAAAAGGGGTGACAAAAAACCCCCCCCCCCCCCACCAAAAAAGTTTTTTTGTTTAAATATTTTGCTTTATTTATTTATATTTACATATGGATGGATAGAAATGTTTGTTTCTCCTTAATGCTCTTATGCAGCAGCGAGGTTATGAAGGACAGGACCTACAGCTAAAGCTCAAAGTGGAATCCGAACCAGTACTCGATTTGCACCTGAGAGAAATTGCCCACCACCTGGACTCGAACCCGAGATCCCTTGATTACAAGGCAAAAATTATATTAAATTATCGAAGATGGTTTAATATGTGAAATCGTCACCATGAAGTTCACACTATTTGTGGCATTTTTGCTTTTATTTAATTATTTATTGGTTTAAATCAATTGATATTTTGAAGAAAAAAAAATGGTTTAAACCAGCCAACCCCTCTCCATATAAACTGTCACTCCAACCTACATGAGAATACCTTCAGAACTTGAAAATTTCCACACTTGCAGGTACAATGTTCCCACTATATGGTAGGAATATTCCAATAATAATAATATGGATGGAATTGTCTACGAATTTTCTTGCTCGTAAATGCACTGTAAAATACCATTTCTTAAAATTAATAAAGCAGTTTTTATTTTTGCACTGAGAAATAATTTTCATACAAATGAAATATTAACATTATTTCATTTTAAATAAAAACACATCGGTTTGGAAATAGCACCACTGATCTTATTTTAAAACCAGCATGTTTTCAATTTGAATAAAAGGAGAAACTTGAAATTTCATACCTAAGAAAATTATTTCCACTATTGCACAAACGCGCGCATCTATTGCGTAGTTCTTTAAACTGAGATTCGTCCTTGACACCGCAGTGTTCGCAGACAAACCGCAGCATGTGTGAACTGTTGCGGCAAGGCTCCCGCACCGCATGTATGAACTGGGGCTAAAGTCGCAAGAGACAGCAATCATAATTTCTATACTCATTTCACGAGGTACGAAATGTGGAAGAATCTAACGCGACTTTAACTAACCGTGAACAAACTCGCAAATGTATTAGTGAATATTCCAGATCCAGAAACCTTGCCGTCAAACCCTTAACACACCAACACCGAAGAACACATGGTGTTTTCAGAAGTAAAAAAAAATTATGAGTACTTATTGAAGAATTAAGAAAATAAAACAAAGCTAATAGTAATTATAATTATTAGTTAAGTATCCTATATTTATATACGTATCATTAGTATACGTATTCAAAATTAGTTGTTTTCTGTCTCGTTAATGGATGACGAACGTAGTATTAATAGCAGCTGATTCCACGAAAAACAAATGAATCATTAGTACTGAATGTTGGTTGGTGGATTTAGTATACAGCACAGGATACAGTATGGAGACAAAGTTAAAAATAAAGACGTAGTAAAATATCGAATAATTAGTCATCAATATAGAACATAACATGCAAATAGTCGACAAACGGGAAATTCTAACCAAATTGAAGATCAGAATTATTAAGTTAGCATTTCTGTTGTTTTGTGAAGCGGATCAGTCATCTCCACCCTTCACATATTATAGGGCAGATAAAATACTGTAACTGTAAAATTAATGTGCATCCTTTGCAAGACTTACAAATAAACTTCTCCGTTGATTGTACATCGCTAACTATAACCAACGTAAGTGTCAAATCTACAGAACCACTTGCAAGCTACAGAACAAAAAGAAAACTTACGAAGCAATGCCTTCTGAAATTCCTCTGCAGAAATCGATGCAATTTAGCCGATTTTTTTTTTCAATATTCTTATTCCATTTTCGCCAAAGAATGGAAGGAATCAAGCTCTCAAGAACGGAATGTTCTACTAGTTTTACACTCATCAACAGTCGAGAAACTAAAATAATACTGTAAAATCAAAACGTACTACCATTCGTTTTACCCGCGCGGGCAGCGTTGCCAACAGCCCGAGAATTTACAAACTAGAATCTTGGTAAAAAAAACTAGAATCGTGCTCTAAACAACCAGAATTTATTTTGTTCTATTATAATCGTGCAAATTTCATTTAAGAAAATTTTAATCGTTTAAAACATAGTTCACTCAATTAAAACTTAATTGTTAGCAAGTTGTCATCAGTGATTTCATCAGTGGGAGTTAACGGGCAATCGAAGGTGACAGCATTTATTTCTCCTGTGTAAGCCAGAAGAAATTTCCAAAATAGAATTCGACATGTGTAAGCTCATTCTACCTCATTATTATTATTTTATTAATATTATTATTATTATTATATTTAACAATGTTTAACTAATTAAAATAACTTCTGCATTGGACCAAGTAAAAAAGACCTCGACACTGCAAATTCTGCTAATTTTCTAAATGAGTTTTCATCACTAGCAACACAATAATTGAAGAACTCATACAAAAGCTGACTAAATATACATTACACTATTGTAAGTTTTCGCCGTAGAAATTCCATTTTAGTGCTCAAGTCACCATGTAAATAGAGTATTTCAAGCAGATGAATTAAGGGCCCCTAAGACAAAAAGTGTTCTTCAAACTGAAGACAGAAACTTTCCTAACTGTTTCAATGTCATTAGGCAATCTTTGTTGAAGTTGTTTCATTAACCCACAAACAAATTTCAGATATCTTTTCCTTTCAGTTTTCTCTTATTTTTCTTTAGTACCAAATGTCTTTAATTATGTCAGCTTCCTCTCAAACAAATAAAAACTTGCATAGATTAAGATCTACTTGCTTTTCTAAATCTATGGTTAAGAAACTTAAGTACGTGGAATTGAAAAAGAATTATACGATGATCGACCGCTGTATTTTAAAATAATATTGAAATTTATTTCTCAAAAGTTTTTTTTAAAACCTAGATTAGAACTGGGCAACATTTAAAAAATACTAGATTTCCCACTACCAACTAAATGTTTATTTTCCCAACTAAATGGTCTTTCAAAAAAGACTAGATTTAGTTGGGAAACAACTACATTGGCAACGCTGCGCGCGGCGCGCTGATGTACAAACAATACATTATTTGATCCTCATAGTTCAGGAAACTCATAGGCCCAATCCTAAATACTCCCTTTCCTTCCTTCCTTTCCTTCCTTTTGCTGAGAAACCAAAGGAGTCAAGGAAAGGAACCTTGGAAATAGTGTAGGAAAGGAAACACTTTGGACGTTGTACACTTGGCGAATATAGCGACATCTTTGAAAAGCATTAGAACCGTAAACAACTGTGCAGCGGGTGGCGGGATAGGTGTGTTTTTTGTGATATCGTAGGCAAACAACCCCAATTGAAAAAGCACGAATAATTAGAAACGCAAACAACTGCCCAGTTGTACTCATTTTGCAAGATGCTTTGATCGCGTGAGGTTTCCCCTCTCCTTCGCTCGAGGGGTGTTAGACGGTGCGTATTTTTAAGACAATGGTTTACATGATGTTATTCAATGACGCCCATTAGGGGAGCAAGGGGGCGCTTTCCCCTCAACCCCTAGCCGAAGAAAATGATACAATTACTAATATGGCACAAAATGTGTGGATCATGTCAGTCAAGAAAAGAAGGCAGTATGTGTATGGGTTAAC